>JAOZJS010000620.1:0-24891 GCA_025882695.1 Amerodectes protonotaria
TGACCAATTTCATTTCAATGAATTTTTTTTTTTGTAATAAAAATATTGGACGCTAGATGGCAGTAAAAATGTTTTAAAAAAAACGAAAAATTTAAATTCTTCGAAATTCTCGCCGAACAAGAATCCAGAATATTCTTATTAGAATTTAACATTCATGGTGATTCGACTTGTTGATAAGACAGGTCATGACCAAAATCAATGACCTGGATTTGGATCAAAAGGTGGTGGTTGGAGCCCAGAATCCCTGGTTCCCAGATTCTTTTCCACAAGCTGAAAATTCCGATTGGTTCTGAATATTTATTTTATCTTATTTTTTCGCGCTATAATTCGAAATGCGAAACCAAAAAAAAAGATCCGCGCATGCGCAGTAATTTGATTGGATATTTTGGATTGCATCTCTCTCTCTCTCTCTCCCGCTCGAAGGTGGTAGATTTTCATTGACATAGGTAGCAGCATTGTTTGAAAGCCAAATGGTGGTTGTGAAACCAGACCACACATTCAATGGCGGGAACATAGGCAGACAGACGGACGGACAGACAGAGAGAGAGGAGAGCGCGAAACCACGCGTTGGAGCACGCCAACTATGCGCGGTACTAGAATTCTTGTAATTCCACAGCAGCGTATCCTCACACACACACACACGCGTTCACTTGTGATCCCGGTGGTGGTAGTAGTAGCATTGTTGGCGGATAGAATTGGAATGGTTGTTGTGCGGACTACAAATCGAACGAAAGAAAAAAAAACGGCCGCCAAAAAGCAGAAAATGAGAAGCAGACTGGCATTTCTCCTCTCTATCCCGCGTTGTGTGCTTGGATCCAAAGAAAAAGAGAGAGAGTATTCTTTTCTTTTTTAGAAGCTTTATATTTTTGCACATTATTATTAAAAAAACTTTTTTCATCATCCTCATCATCATCATCACTTAACATTCTCATTTTGAATGGCGGGCGCATTCGTCCATTCTTCTTCATCAGCAGCCGCATTCTTATGATATTGTGTGTGTGTGTGTAAACCGTTAGGATCTTGTGTACGTACTTCTGTTCTGTTCGACGCCGCCGAACTTTTATTCTGATTTTTGTCTTGAATCCAGAATTGTGTTCTACACGCGCCATTATCACCAAACACATCTCAACAGCTCGAATATTTACCGCGCGCGCCATAAACGCGCCATATCTCTTGTGTGTTCGTTCGTTCCTGCTTGTTTATACAATTGTGAAATTCGCGCCATTGTTGTTGTTCGCCGGAATTGTTTAGCGCGCATCGTGTTATTGTTGTTATTCGATTTGTTTCAATCAACCAGATTCATATTGATCATATTTTCTTTTATTTTTGGGCAAACAATAAGCGGTTACATCATCATCATCCTGGGCACCGGAATGGCGCGAAAATAACATCACAGAATATAGGTAAATATGCACGCTTTTATGCTTTTACTTTTTATTATTCGAACCATTATGATTATGATCTTTGATGATGATGATAATCTTCGAATTCGAATTCGAATGTTTAGAAGAATGGGGGTAATTTTTTTCTTTCCGGGACCCCCCCATTGTGTCGTGTGTAGGTTACGTGCGTGCGTGTATGTGTTTTAGTCTTTGTGCTGCTGTTGTGACCAAATCGAAATATGGCAGATGCATGGCTGACATGTGTGTGTGTGTGTGTATGCGGTGGCACACGACATATGCCCTTGATGGTTGTAGAAGTGAGGTTACGCTTGAAAAGAAACGGTTTCCATCATCGGTTTTTCGCGTCCCCCAGTCCCCTTGTTTCCCTCTCTCCCTCTCTCTTTTTTCTTATATCGCTGTGTGTTCCAATGTAACCATTCAAAACCATTTGTTCATCAATGAATTGTGTGTGTGTGAGTTGAGTTACGACGACGACCAGCAAAGAAAATACGGGAGAGCCAAAAAAAAGTCCGTTTCAGCAACGGTTTCTTTCCCTGCCTCTCTTTAATCTGAATCGTTTTGAATACGACACAAGAAAAGAGAGGGAAAGAGGAACCGTATTTTCTATTTCGTTCCCCCTCTCCCCCTATCTCTCTCGCTCTCTATCATTTCCCGCTTTGCTCTTGGTTGTGTGTTGGCTCTCTTTCGGTGGTATCTTTCCAAAAGTGTGCCTTTGGTGCTTCGATAGTTTGGATCGATTTCAAACGGATTTGTGTACCGAAAAAAAACTAGAGCACCACCAGCACCAATTCCAACTGTTTGATTCATTCTTGATTTCTTCCTCCCCCTGAAGGAATTTGTCAATCTTGATAGAAATTGTTCTGATGATCATCGTGGTAAATTTCAGAATTTCAGAAATTTCACCTTTCAATCTGTGTGTTTCCCATCTGATCATTCTTGCTGGAAACAAACGTTTGGAATGGATTAAACACACACACACACACACACGATGATCACAAAAATCAAGGCCACATCACCTACAAACAACTTAAGCGCGCAATTATTTTAGTTTGAATGCCAACGAAAAAACACACACAGAAATCCCAGAAAAAAATCCTGCTGCTGTTGCTTCGTTTTTCTTGGGAAAAAACAACAACAACCACAAATCCGTGGATAAATAACTCTAAATCCTTTTTAATTTTCCCTGCTTGTGATTATTATTATTATTATTATGTTACCACACTCCTGGTATATATTCATTCATTCATTCATTCTTTATTATTATAATATGATGATGATGATGATATATTTGATATATTCAGAATCCATCCATTCTGTGTGCTTGGTGCCTGGTGTGTGTGTTACAATAATAACAACAACAATAATCTATATGCGCCGTTAAGCTGCCATATTTTTTTTCTGCTTCTAATTTCTAATCACCAGCACCAGCAAAATCACACCGCCACATAGTTTCGAGAGATCATGATGATGATGATGTGAGGATTGAAACATGGAGAAATTGATGATGAAAAGCTTCTTTCTATGCGTATATCGGTATGGTAGAATTGTAATATTGTTTGTATCGTTTGGCTGCTGTGTGTAATATTATTCTCTCGCACATACACAAGCATTGATAATGATTGCAATTGCTGCAATCCTCTTCTCTCCCTTGATCTCTTCCTTTGCTTTGCTTTGCTGCTTTGTGTTTTTTTCTTTCTTTTAGGTTTTTACGCCAAAAAACGAACGAACGAACGAACGATACCTCCCCAATATAACAGTACGAGTAGGGAAGCACGAGTTTGAAGGCGGGGGTTTGTTCGGCAAAATACAAGGGGACGCGAAACAAAGCCAACAGACTGATATCTGAGATCGAGGGAGGCGGTCACTAGAAATATGGGGGAATGGATTAATACCCTTTTGAATGAAGACGGCAGACAAAAATGTCTTGTGACACACAAGTACGCGCGAACGCCTTCTGATATTTTTTTTTTGAAATTTTCGAATAATTTGTGGGATGAAACAAGGGTTTTTTAAAAAATTTAGCGAGAATCCAATGATTTTTTGTTTCAATAATATTTGATAGTGTGTGTGTCGGTGTGTGTGTTGATTTTGTTTTGGTTGTTGTTGTTGGATTTCATCACACCACATTTCCTCTTGCTTGCTGCTGTTGCTCGCTATCTCTATATATCGTTTTCAAATAATCATGTCTAGGTATATGGATTGATTGATTTGGTTTACGTGCGTATTTGATATTGATTGGTTGGCTGGCTGGTTAGTTGTCAGGTGGAATCAGGCGGAGTAAGGGAGCCAAGCGACTGGGCGACGATCCATCCACTAAACAACCAAAAATGATTGGATGGATACCTCTTTTTTTTCTTTTAATCGATCTCGATTATAACACACACTGATGATGATGATGATGATGGAAGGAAATAGTTTAAGAGTTTTATTTGGGTTTGCAACCAGGATACACACACTGATGATGATCATTTATATGGTTCTGCTGCTGCTGCTGATGCTTAGTTTTTACATCACATCCACAGATGTGTTGTTACCTAAACATAATATAGATCATTACCATTACCATCGCGGTATTGATTATGCTGACACGATTTCTGATTAATCTGTTTGCTTTAGGCATACCTGTTGATCATCCTCATCATCGTCAATTTTGCTTTAATTGTTCTTAAAATTATAATCATAACGATAATGATATTGATCTCAAATATTTTTTAAAAATTTAATATTTATCATTTAAAAAATTTTCCAAAAAAACAAACATCTTCAAGATTATCAATATTATTGATACCTGGATCAATGATTTGAATCAAGGTCAAGGTTTTTTGATTAGGTAAAATCAACCCTTTCAATATTCGGTATATTTGTGATGTGTGTTGATTCTGTGTGTGCACCAGAATTCTTCGACCTTCAAAGTCCAAGTCTATGCGCGCGGGTGTGTGTTGACCTTTTATCTGTGTGTTGATAGATTCTAAAAATATAATGCCACCTTAAAACGTTGTCACATCCCCCGTAGTTTTTGTTTCCGCTTTGAATTTTTGATGGATTCAAAATGGTATTCCCAAAGCTCTGCGATAATGGTAGATGTCACGAATATCACTAGCTAGCTAGCTAGAGCGAACGAGAAAAAGCAAAATAAATGGCTTTGCGTTTGCCATTCACCACCATTCGCGCCATCCTGGCAGCATCAGCCGGAGCCGAAGAAAAAACAACAAAATGACATTTCTCTATCTCTCTCACTCTGGTTTGTTGTTTGTTCGATTTGGAAATCGAATATATGCAAATTTTGTTTCAAGGTTTTCATACATCTCACTGCTTGTTTGGCGCGCTTTATGAGCTTTGGGAAACAAAAAGAGCAAAACAACGGCACAACAAGTATAATGAATTCACAATTCAATTTTCATGATTATTATTCGATCATGATCCTAACCTTACCAATTTCTCTCTCTGTGTGCGTGTGTGTGTGTGTGTGTTTGATAAATAAATCAATGTTGATTGATGTGGTTGTTGTGATTATTATTATTATTAATTTTTTATAATAAGCCACCAACACCACACAGATACACCGAAGAATGATGCCGGATTCTATATGGCCAGCAGCGCGCCGAAAACAACAACTGTCAAAGTCCCTCCATCTCCCCCCTCTCGCTTCCTTCTTCTTCTTAGCTTGTTTGGAGTATTGGAAACTGTACTGTCTGTCAGTTCGGTTCGGCTGTTGTTGTTGATAATAATCTGTTGTCAGGTATAGATTTAGCATAAATCAGGTATAAATATCCGGCTACGGAGAGAGCGAGCGAACGAAACGAAACGTAAAGACAAGACAGAAGATACCGACACACCGACACACTCACTCTAAAAACATGAAAATTTATATCCGGTTATACGGTTGTCAGAATATATACACCAGAAACAAAAAATATGATGTAACATGGCACCGGAAAAAACATGGCTTCGACCGGTTATCGTATCGTCGGACGAAGCGAACGACGAATCTATTTGGCGATGTTCGCCTACGTACACCGCACATAGCACATAGCATCCATCCATTCTCTCACACAGTATATTTCTCCTGCTTTAATCCTTTCTTTACTTTGATTTTTGCGAAGAAGAAAAAATTCACAAATTCAATTTCGTGATCCTCTTTTTCACCTTTATTTTTTTTTGATTCGCTCGCGCCTACCTTTAGGTGCCAATGTCTGCGTGTGCGTGTGTGTTGCTTCAGCCAACACCGCCGACAATAATAATGATAATAATTGCTTCCTGAATGGTGTGTGCGCGCCTCCTTGTTGCACAGTCTGGTTTTTTTTCGTTGCTGTTGCTGCTGCTATTCGAGGGGATCCAATAATTTTTTTTTGGTCAGGTGTAATTCTACAGAATCTCTCGATTTCAATGTAGTCAAAAATATCCTCTTCCCTCTGTTGTGTGGCGATGGCGGTGGTGTAATATTATTAATAATCGACATAATACAGACAAAAAAAAAGTAGCAATTCTGGTATGTGCGTGCGTGTGTGTAAATGTTTGTGAAAAGAAATAGAGAAGAAAAAAGAAGGAAGGATCATAGTGATGAAATCATTGCGCACCAGGATGGCAACTATCAACTAGCTCTACCACACAACCACAATAGAAACAACAACACACTTAGAATATAGACATAAACGAACGATTATTACAAACCACCACCTTCACCTACTACAACAAGAATACTTTACTTTACGTTGGTTTGAATTGAATTGAATGATTAAAATCAAATAATGCTTAGGATGATAATGGTGGTGGTAATGGTCTCTGATCATCATCATCAACCTTTCCAGATATTGTTGTGGTTGCTGATATTAACATAATTTTGATCGGTGGTTTAGTTTTCATAGCTAAAGGTAAAGATAACGGTAAGATGGTTAAGCTGCTGCTGCGGCGAACAGAATCCCGTCGACAGAATGTGGCCGGCTAACGGTGCCGAACGATGCTGACGGTTTTAACTGGTTCAATACTAGTTTTAAAATTAAATAAAGATCAGCACAGCCATATCCTACATCTGGGTTGTGTGTGTGTGTGTGTGTGTGCGATGCGGAATATTCATGCCGGCACAAGATTTAATTTGGCAACATTCGATATGTTGGATGTGTTGTTGGTGGTGGTGGTGGTGATGGTTCCCCTTTATTCCCGTTATTCTGCCTGCCTCGTCGTTCAGCTTATTAGAATGCGTATACTCTGTGCCAAAAGAATGTCTGGTGGATATTCTCTAATTGTATTTTTAGCCACACTTATTTTCCATATGGGATGATCTGATTTCGGATCTCAGATACACACATCTAAACAAAACAAAAAAACCTCAGCCTTAAACCTTTTCCTGTAATTCCAGGTTACTAGCCATTGTTTATGACAATTGTGGATTATCATTATTATTATGGTGATTTTGCTTAAGCGTATTACGGTACGGTAACTTTATTTCCGCTTCCCTTAGCCGTTTCGTTACATAATCTAGTGCAGCAAAGAGCAACCCTTTTTAATCCAAATGATCAAATTTAAATTTTGAAAAAAATTTCTGGTGGGCCGCACCACACATATAAAGTGCAGCGTAGAATGTGTAGACAGCATTTCTGAACAGAGGGGGAGCACACTGGAAAAATGCCCCTCCTCTTCTACTGTTCATAGTGTGTCTTGTCATCTGGTCAAATCATCACTGGTCAATCAGAGAGGGGAAAACGATTGTTATAGGCGTCAAACAAGCACAGACACGAGTACTGGTTAAAGCTCAGCGCTTTCCATAGTGTTATAGTCTTGTGTCTCGTCATCAGGTCAAATCATCACCACTGGACCAATCAGAATGAGAGAGAGGAGGAGTATTGCTTCGCGTCTTCTGTTTGTTTGTGAAGAAATGCGCTTGGTGGGCCGCACCAACAATGTTTTTGATGGGCCATACGCGTTATGTGGTTATGTGGTTGCTCGCCCCTGATCTAGCCGGTCAGTGGCTTGATTAGATGAACGCGCCGGAAAAAAACTGACCACAGCAGTGGTGGACAGATGTGTGCGTCCGGACATGGAGAAGTTAGATGATGATCATGATGATGATTAGGATGTCCAGAGGTTTTTAGATTTAAATTCAAAATTTAAACTAGATTTGGCTATAAAAAAAATTCTTTTCGCTTCGTTTTGTTTTATTATGAAAAAAAAGTTATAAAAACTTTGCAGTTAATGCGCTGTTTTGCTCAAGAACTGCCCCCGACAGAATCATCGCCGCAATAATCATCATCATTAGGAAGATTATTAAAATAATAATAATAATAATAATAATGGTCTAGATTTACGCATGATTAACACACACCACACAATTGTATTCTCGCTCCTTCTCACTATCCATCCGAGAATAATGATGATGATGAGCTTGAGGATTCTCTTAATTCTCAATACAATACAATAGCCATCATCAGCCTGCTTTTTTTAGTTTTAATTTCCAACTAAACAACTTAGTTGGATTACACCATAAAATTCAATGCGATTCTCCAGCGTCCGTCTATTCAGCTCGAGCATTTGACCGCGGTGCTGGTTCCGTAGCCGGCCACTACCAAAAAAACCACCACAAGACATGACCACAAGATTATTATTGTGCTTGTTGTGATGGGTTTTTTTCTCCTACCCGCGAATCATGCAATGCAATCCTATGCAAAGCAGCAGCATTTTGATATTCTTATTTTGTTGGAAGCTTTCTTTGCTCTCTTTCAGTGCCCCATTTATTAGCGCGAGAGAGATCGAGAGCTGATTCACCTTTTTTCGGGGGATTATTACCGCCAAGATTTTCAGTGTAGCCAGATAGAGAGAGCGAGCGAGAGAAGAGAGAGGAGGGCGATGATTTGAGATTTTATCATCATTATTTTTTTTCTTGGCTTCATACAAATCAGTTTAAATTAATTTCATTTGTCCAAAATGTCGATGACTTACTGGAGACGGCGGGCATCAAGACTGACTGACTGACTGAATCATCGGATTCTCTCTGATGATGATGATGATGATGATTTTTTTTCTTCTCGTTGATCAGCTTAATGCGCCTGGCTCTGGATTTTAGCTGTTGTAAATATTTTTTCATTTCATTTCATTATTTGTTGAGTTACCTGTTTGGACAACTTGACAATTTTGGTTTTTGGTTCTACTTGTAATATTTTTTTTTCTCTCTCTTGCGCGCGCGCTCGCATTGGTCGATGGGTTGGTCGAATGGTCTCTGGTGATTGGTTGGTGATCTCACCAAAGAGGCTGGGCTTATCAGTCTGCCGCTCTCATTAGCCCTGCCCCATTCGCTCTCTCTTCCATTGATAGAAAATATTGATTGATTTTTTTTTGTGTCGTCGCTATGTAATAACAAGCTCCTCCCTCCAATGCAAAACAAAACTAAACCAAGTCTGCGGTGTGTGATTGTGTAAATTTTTAAAATTTTAAATTTTGACAAAAAAAATTGCTAAAATTTTGAAAAACTTGAAAATTTCAAAAATCAATTGTTTTCGGGGCAATCCATTTTTTTTTGGTTGTTGTCGTTAGCTGTCAGTTGGTTGGTTGGTTGGTTCACCTGAAACTTTAAAACCCTATTGAACCGACTTAAAGTATTGCATCTTGATTTTTTCGTGCGTATTTGTTTCTATTCTAAGGTATTTTACATCTTAAATACTCCTTGGCCTCAAGCCATTCTGGTGAAATGTGCTTGCTCTCGCTCTCTCTGTCTCTGTTTCTTTAGCACGCTTGCACTTATGCTACCAATATTGCGATGCTTAGAGATGCTTCAGCCAGGTTATGTGTGCGTGTGTGAGTGCGCGCAAGTTTCCCAAAAGCTTTTTAGCAAATATAATAATAATGATGATGATGATAATAATAGTATTCAACCCTTGGGCGATAGATCTTTTTTTTCGGGAAACAAGAAGAAGAAGAAGAATAAAACAAAAAACGTTTTATTACATCAATCCTGGCTGCAAAATTTTATTTATTCTGGTATTCTGGTTGAAACAGCAGTAGCAATACCCAGAAAAATTTATGATATTTCAATTCTGTCGTCCGCTTTGTTCGCTCGTTGTTTCGTAATTCAAACACATATAAAGATTATCTCACGAGTGCAATCCTTGCTCGCTCGCGCGACCAAAAAACTATCGAATTCTAATGATAGATTGAAGCTGTATGTGTACTGTACTACCTGGAATTTCCCTTTGTCTGCATGTGTGTGTGTTTCTCGGCCATCAAAAATGATGCGTAAGTGCGCCATGGCACGTTTAGGTGGTTATTATTATTATTATTACTAAACTGATTGGAAATCCCTTTGCATTACATACACACACAATTGTATTACATTCATAGCGGATCTGAAATAGCACACCTGACAGTTATAATAATAAAAATAATAATAATAATAATTAGGATTAATTATAACCATTATTATTATCAAATCAAATCAAATCAAATCAATTCTATACATTTTTTTTGTTTTGAGCATCATGAAATGTATTTCACATGCTAAAGGCAAAAAAAATTGTTGGGAAAAACAGCGAAGGTTTTTCCAGAAAAAGTTTCTGGAATTTTTTCGAAAAAATTACAATCTTTTTTTAAATTTAAAAAAATTTTTGGTGGGCCGCACCACACAGCAGCAAGTGCAGCGTAGAATGTGTAGACAGCATCTCTGAACAAGGGAGAGCACACTGGAAATACCCCTCCTCTTCTACTGTTTATAGTGTGTCTTTTCATTTGGTCAAATCATCACTGGTGGACCTATCAGAGGGGAAAACGGTTGTTATAGGCGTCAAACAAGCACAGACACGAGTACTGGTTAAAGCTCAGCGCTTTCCATAGTGTTATAGTCTCGTGTCTCGTCATCAGGCCAAATCATCCCATTTGGCCAATCAGAGTGAGAGAGAGGAGTATAGCTTCGTAGCTTTTGTTTGTGGAGAAATGCGCTTGGTGGGCAGCACCAAAATGTTTTTGATGGGACGCGCGCGTATTTTCATTTCGTTTCGTTTTTCCCAAGATTTTAGGATTCTTCCGCGCGCTATATTAGTTTTTTCTTAAGCGAAAACCAGCCCAGAATTTTGGTCATAACACGTGTGTGTTGGTCGAAGCGACCATGACCTCGCTTCCATCACATGTCACATGCACAAATTACACCTGTGGATGCAATTGCGATTGCTTCGCTCTCTTCGTTGAAGACCAGTATCGGCAAGGTTCGGTCACCACCACCACCATCGTCTTCAATAACAAATCTGACCAGAAAACATCACTTGTTGTTATGGTTGTTATTGGTTATGGTGGTGGTGGTCGTCGTCGTTCAGCAGCTACACACGTTCGGGTATATGGATGGTCATGGCCGCATCCAGTTTCAGGTTCTTGGTGGTTTTTCGAATTTAGAGTCGTTGTCGTTTATCAACCAAACGAAAAAAATAGGAGAAGTAAAAGAACTTTATGCTCTTTTTTTTCTCTCTCTACCTGTCCGTGTGTGTGTGACAGATAGATTGTAGTTCGATAATGGCCACCACCCATCCATCCCTTGACTGTCCGTCGTCATCTTCTACCTGGAGAAGTAGAAGACGATGAAGAAGAAGAAGATGATGATGATAATTTCGGTTTTGTCGTTGTTTGTTTTAATCTAAGGATGTGTCTATGCAAGTGTGTTGGTTGGTTGGTGTTTGCTGGGTTGTCTGTCTGTGTTTTTTGTTTCGTAATTTGTTATTTCTCGCGCAAAAAAAAAAGTTCAGGTTCTCGCTCTCGCTGAGTTGTGTGTGAGTGTGTTGGTTGGTTGAAGTGGAAGAAGAAGATGATGATGATGAAAAGGTGAGACGTAAAGATGCTCGGTGTGCAAGTGTGCAAGTGTGTGTTTGTTGTTCACCTGGGCACCTTTTCGCGTCAGGTGTGTATTTGTCTGTCTGTCTACCTGTGTCTGCTTGCTGTGGCTGATGTTCTTTGCCCAGCAAAACAAACTTACCTTTAGACTTACCTGTATTAGTGTGTAGTGTGTGTCTGTGAAGGTCATTTCGGGTAACAAGAATCATAATAATAAAAAACAGTTCTCTCTCTCGATCTCTGATTCTTATTATTATTTGACTTTTTTTTCGTCTTCTTATTTATACACCACCACAATCGCCGCGCTAACTTGATTTGGTCTCTTGTTGGCTGGCTGGTGGTGTGAGATGTGTGTGTGTGATGTTTGTTCTTCTTCTGGTGGTGGTGCTGGTGGATTCGTGACCTCGATCATCGAGAACGAGAAGGTAGAGAAACACACACACACACAGAAGAACAAGAACAAGAACAAGTGTGTGCAATCTTCTCGATTCTCGATGAAACACACACACACACACACACACACACACACAAAAATATAGAGAACAAACACCACTTATCATCAATAGGCGTTTTGGTCACTGGTGTTTGCCTGATGATGCCTGAAAGTCTCGGTGTATTGCTTCTGTTGCTACAGGTAAATGATGTGTGTGGTTCAGGTGAAACACGCTCTTGAAAGCGCAAGAGCAATGGGAGGAGGGAGATAGATAGAAACGGGGCTGAAACAAATGATTTATGAACACCTTTTGCTTGCTTGCGAGCGCGCGCGGTCTGGAGATATACGAACACCAAAAATATACGAGAACATAACGTGCGCGACAAGTAGTATATACCCGCGCTTGTTGTTGCTATTGCTATTGGCAATTCTGGTTTGGATGGCTGAATCATCATCATCATCATTGTTCTCTAATGTTCTCGATAATTTGATAATGTTTCTTCTTCTTCTTGGGAAGTAGGAGGGGATCTTGTTTGTCGCTCTGTTTTTTTTTCGTTGTGTTTTCTGGCTTGCATTATTTTCGCGGTAATTGTATTGCGGTGGTGGTGGATCGATTGATTTTTAATTTTTATTGTTTTAAGCGCGCGCTGTTTTTAAAAGTGTAGGATTTCTCTTCTCTTATTATTCTGGGAAATCTCTGTTTCGTGTGTTCTTTTGTGTCTTAAATGTGTCACACACACATCGACACACACAAAATGATGCTAATAATATTTAATACACACACACACACACATCTTAATAACGGTAATAACAATAATGATGATGATGATGATGATGATGACGGTGGTGGCGGTTGCAACCTTATGTCTTATCCATATCACTTTTGAATCCATCTCTCTTCAAGGTTCTCCTTGTTGTTTTTGTTTTTCCATTGTTTCAATCAATCTATCTTTATCTCATGGCATTTTTTTCCCTTTCTCACTCGCTCTCGCTCTCTCCTGAGGTTTGCACGTACAATTCCCGTACGTACACAAACGTATCCAAAATGTGTAATGGTTTAATGAGAGCAAACACACCACCAACAACAACGACAAGAAGACACAACAACATTGGCGCAAACCAGGCGTTGCAACCATTTTGGTTGGATTTCTTTCGTGTTTTTATTTTTTACTATTTTCAATTATTATTATTATAAACCAGTGTGTTTGGTTTAGCACACACACACACACACGCACAAATTAACAAAGCAAATCTAAGCCAAACACACACAGACACCATTAGCAGCCAGCAGCACTTTTACTTCTTACCAATTGCTTTTTAGCAAGAGAGCGAGAGGAGGGATAGACATAAAGTGATACAAAAATAGCCGCCAACTACGACAACGACGACGACGGCGATATTATTACGACTATGCGACACACAATAGGGATGCAATTGGCGATTGTCTGCGTGTGTGTGTGTGTGTATAAGTGTATGTGTGTATGTGGTGAAAATCTAATTCTGCATGTGTGTGTGTAAGTTTGCGTATATTCTTACCAAACAAACGAAAAAGGTACATACAGTTCTGTTAGTCATACACACGGGTTAAATCAAAATCAAAAAACTTGAGATTCTAGCCAAGAATCAAGAAGCTCTCATATGAGCGAGGCTAAAAGGGTTAATATTTCACACAATCATTGGATTTGGTGACAGTAGGAGAGAGGGAGGGGGCTGCCCCAAACTCCGCCTTTTTTTCCAAACACAGTTCGCCTTGAACTGTTGTTGTTCATCACAGTGAACCAGCCACCGCTTGGCAGTCAGCAAAATTTATGGTGCCATGTGGTCCATACCACCAAAAAAAAGATATCGATGTGTACGTGTACGTGTTTCATTCATATGTTTTCTGCTTCAGAAGTTTCGAATCACTAGGCTTTTTAGGACCTAGTCATAGAAACAAAAACTCTACTAAAAGAAAATATGGTCCATTAGAGCACCAGCTTGGCGACCTAAGGTTTTACGTCTGCGTATGGGGAGGGGGTTCACTCTTGTTTTAACCCACTGATAGAGAGAGAAAAGTGTACGAGTACGATTTGGAGGCAGAATGTCGTCAGCTCAGCGCTTAGCTCAGCGCTCAGTCATTCAATGCATTTTGAATATGTTTGGCACTCGGAAGTTTGGGCTGCCCCTTTTTTGCTCTCTCTTGCTCTCCTTTTGCTCTCTCCTCCCCTCCCCTTGGTCTTTGCCTTGAAACGCGTTGTTTCTGCGTATTTTTGGCAAAATAGACAGAGAGAGAGAAACTCCCTGGACAAAGAATGGGAAACAAAAAGATAAAATGCGTGCAGTAGACAGGCAAATAATATGCGCGCACAAACACACACACTCACTGTACCCCAGTGCAACAAGTACCCTTCGCCGTATGTTCTATTTTTTTCTTTCTTGCAATCTGCCAATAATGGTGTGGTAGGGCTCACACCTGTACCGAAGGAAAATGGTTGGAAAATATAAAGAAAGAAAGGAAAACACGACCAAAAAATAAAGACCACGACCAAGACCAAGACGAGATTATCAAGACACACTCGCACACACACAAACGATCGGGCCTGTCTCACCTGTCCTGTTTTTTTGGTGTTTCTACCTTATTACCGTACCTTTCCCTCTCTCGCTCTCGGCCCTGCTTTTACCTGGCCAGGTAAGCCAGGTAAGTCAAGCGCAGCTGAAGAAAAGCGGTCTGCTGCTGCTTCTGTTGTGATGTGTTGTTCTTTGTTCCTTTTGGACAAGACACGACACACGAAATGGAAACGAAAAATTTCTGGAAAACACACGCACACACATACTGTCAAAGGGGGGGTACCCATGAACGATACCCATGAACTAGAGCCAAAGGTAGCAGGTCAAAGGCAACCAAAAAGAATAGCCAGGGATCTGGCTTCACCACCAACCTTACCACACCACACTACACCACTAGCAAAAGATTATTTGCGCGCAAGGTACCTCTTGAAGAAGACGAAAGAGGTTCACGAGGTTTTACGCGCGCTTAGTAGTCTCGGGTCCTCGGTCCTGGTCGATCGTGGTCGGTCGGTCAACCAACAACAATTTTGGGCACCTTTCCTCTTGTGTTCTAATTCGTATTCGTGTTTTGATTTCTCTGTGTCTTGTGTTCTGAAGATTATTACCATTACAGCTATATTGGAATCCGTGTGTGTGCAAGTTAGTTAGTTCGTTCAATTTGCGATTTTGTTGTGTTGTGGCTGGTGGTTTTCTTTATTTACAGATAGATTTTTTCAAAGTAATTCTGCTACAAAAATATATAAACATATATACAATTTAATAATCATCCGCATCCGGGTCTTCCTCCGGATGCGTTTCCTCCAACGCCGACGGATCCCATTCGTCCCAAATATCTGTGTTGATCATCTCGCCGGTCTTCTTCAGGGTTCGGATCTGGATGTATCCGATATCCGGTTCAGTGAGGCCGATGGTCTGGCAGTGGTGTCTGAACCTTTTGGTTACCCTTCCATCCCAGCACAGTACCACTGGTACCAACTTGGTACTGTAGCCGGGGTACATCATTCTGAGTTCGGAGGCCAGGGGTTCGTACTTCCTTCCCTTCGTAATCTCCACGTACGCAAGCCTGGGGGCCGATGTGATCCCTACCTCTATGATGGTTATCTTCTTTGCTCTCCTGTCCATCACTAGGAGGTCTGGTCGGTTGAACTCCAGCCTGTTGTCCGTGATGATCGGCTGATTTGATTTTATTGTGACCTTCTCGGTAGTCACCACCGAATCCACTTTGTAGTTCTTCATCTTTCGCTTCATTCCATAACTTGCCATGATTCGGTTGTGGATTACTCGCACCACCTCATCATGGCGTCTCACATAGTCGACATGTAGGAGGGCACCGCAGTTGGTTGCGATATGATCCACTCCTACCGTCTTCTTGCACCTCTTACAAATCTTCTCCGCGAAATATATGTTTCGGTCTTGAAGTTTTGTGAGGGTCCCTTCTTCTCTGGCGGACAGCTTGGTGTGCTTCATCCACAGGTTCGAGGTCCTCATGTCCACCACTCCGTCAGCCTCATTGAATTGGACCGAGTGCATTTGTTGTGGTACGTATGTATTTCACCTTATATTCTTTGGTGTGTGTAATATACGACGACGACGACGACGACGACGACCAAGAAGAACGAAAAATCTATAACTTTGAAATGAAATGAGAAGACGAAGACGACGAAGAAATGAAAACTTGTTAAACTTGTTTTTTGTTTCATTTCCAGATACTCTCTCTCATATTCTTGGTGTCTTAGTCTTCAGCAACACACACTCACACACGGTATCCTCGATGTTGTTGTTGTTGTTGTTGCATGGATGGTCTCCTTCTTCTTCTTCTTCTTGATCGTCGTCGTCGTCGTAGTCTTCTTGTTGTTGATCATCAAACATCATCTTTTTGTTGTTGTTGTAGCTACCACCGTGGAACCATCATCATCACTTGGAGAGCAAGAAACGATCTGTCGAATGAAGAACACGAAGATGGTGGTTAGCTCCTGGTGGTGATTTCATCTTTCATTTAAAATTCTCAAGATCAACCACCACCACCAACAACAACATCATAGAGAATACATATCCTTAGCCGTTAGGAAAGGAGTAAGCGACGGAGAGAGAGAGAGAGAACGAGGAGAGCAAGCAAGCAATCATAATCGTAATACTTCTTTTTCATTCTTTCTAATACTCTTTCTTTCTTTATTATACTCTCCAGGATCCGCAACCAATAAAGCCCAACAACAACATCGACCAAACACAGTACCTTTTGGTTTGTTGGCATCTCAATATCTCAACACACACACATGCTTACCACCATCATCATTCCAATATCCAAGAAGAAGAAGAATAACAAAACCCTAGCAGACTCGGAGTGTCTGTCGGAGTCTGTTTCTCTCCTTAGTTTTTTTTGTTGTACCTACACGGTTATGGTTAATTTTGTTGTTGTTGTTGTTGTCTAGAACAAGGATATCACCTCGCCATAACCAACCAACCAACCAGCAACCAGCCAGCAACAACCAAAAAAAAGTGTTTCATTCTAATTTCCAGCATCATTTCCACCTTCATCGATCGATCGATTTTGCTCCCTGATATTTTCAAGTGCATTGCGCGCGTTCTTCACATCCTCTTCTTCTTCGGCTTCGGCTTCATCACTACCGTGTTCTTGTTCTTGTTTTTTTTGTTTTATTTTATTTTATATATTCCCGACTCGACTCGACTCGACTCGACTCGACTCGACTCGTTCGTTTGGTGCTGGTTCTTTCTTATTAGTTCATCATTTTGTACACCTTTTTCCGTGGTCGTCGTCGTCGTCGTGGTCTTTGTTCGGCGTGCGCGAGTGCGAAGAAGCGCAAAAACCAATCAAGGATCCCGCGCGAGTTGATGCGCTGGCTGCGATCTCTGTGATCTTTCCCTCGCTCTTCCTCTCTCGCTCCCAGAGAGTGAGTGTGTGATGTTTGCTTTTTCAAGGGTATGACCGTCAATACCAACTTCAGTCGAATAACGACCGAACGAAAAAAAAGGAAAAAATAATCAAAATTAAAGAAGAATAATAAATTTGAAGAATCCCAGAAAAAACCAACAACAACATCAAATCAAATCCAACACACCATTTCGAACGCGCCAGGGTTTGTCGCCTAAATGGATGCTAATGATGATGATGATTCGGGTGGTGTCGGTGATGGTTGGTGGTAGCTGGTGATCATCATGGAAGCCCAATCATTATGATGATGATAGTGCTCCGCCGATGTACATTTGTTTGTGCTCGTGTTTTTTTATCCAATTTGGTTGATGATACCTGTGTGGTGGATTTGGAATGATTTTCGGTATTACGACATCGTCCGAGACAACAACACGTGTGTATGGATCGTGTGCCATTCATTCCATTTCCGGTGGCAACCTGATTCCGAATCCGAATCATCCAAGTGTTCAGTAGGAAGGGGGTGTATGTGTGTGTGCGAGTGCGATCTTGGTTTTTTTTCTTGAAAATTTGTCGCCAATCAATTTGTTGCAACCACGAAATCGACAATCATGTCCGGTGGAGCGCCAGCCTGGACTGGAAGAGCCCAACAACTGGTACCGCCGCCACCAACGCAAACGCTAACACCGCAACCACCATCCGCAACGCTTTGTTTACCCAGGACAAGCGTTATCTATTCAGAATCGGATGGTTCGGATACGGCAGCATTGTTGGTGCGCAACAACAACAACAATAATAATAATAACAACAACCATAATAATAATAATCATTATGCAGAATCAGAGGGTCCGGATTCGCATGATGATGATTCATCAAAAGATGGATCCCTAAAAGGTGGCGGTTCTGGTTCAGTGGAATTGAACGGTACCAATAATGGTGGCGGTAGTGATGCTGAAGGTGTTTGGTCACCGGATATTGAACAAAGTTTCCAAGAAGCATTGGCAATCTATCCACCATGTGGTAGGCGGAAAATTATCCTGTCGGATGAGGGAAAAATGTATGGTATGTGTATCCCGTTTTTGTTCCGATTAATATTATTATTATCATTAGTATTAGTATTATTAGCAATATTATTAGCATTAGCATTGTTTGTTGGCGCCAATATTTAGCGATTTGATCTGAACAAGATTCATCAACAATAGATGTTCAAGTCAATTTGAATAGCGAGCGAGAGAAAGTATCGCTAGGGCTTCGGAATAATCATCACCAACATTTTCAGACATTACATAATAATGGTAGCAATCATAATGATGATGATGGTGATGATGGTAATAGTGATGCTAATAACTCTATATAGCTCGCGCATTCTATTATATAATACTAGCTATAGCTGTTGGACATGGTCCACTATAGCTACAGAAATTGTTTGTCGCACACACATGCACACGGACACTGACAATTGTTGCATTCCGGCTTCTGTGCCTTGCTTTGCTTTACGTTTTCTATGTAAAAATTGTGTCTGTATTTTGGAATTCCGTGGGCGTTCCGTTATTTTTTTTGGCGCTGGAGAATTCAGCTCCCTCTCTCCCTCTCTCCACTATATGTTTGGCGTGTTTGGCGCGTTCCAATCTTCAAAGATTCTTTGTCTTGTTACTTACTGTGTGTGGAAATATTTTCACACAGTACGCTTGATGATGATAATGATTGAGTTATTAATTGACAGCGCGCACACTAGCAAGCAAGCATGCATGCGAACGAACGAACCAATCAGGAAAAAACACAAGTAGTAGTGGTGGAAGAAGAGGAAGAGGAATATTCTTGTCTTAATTAATCAATAACATTTTGTTGGTGTTGGGCTTGAACAACAATATAACAAGAATATAATAATGTTGGAAAAAATGATAATAAATTGCCTACAAATTTATTATTATTATTATTACTATTATTAATATTATTGAAATTATAATAAGGAAATGCCAAAGCAAAAGAGCTTCAAAATAGCTTCAAAATAGCCATTCACAGTAGACGTGTACATTTTGGGGGCGGGCGCTCAACCAATCTGAGATTGAATTGTGGGTAGCGAGTGTGCTTGCTCCTCCTCCTATCTCTCCGCTCTCACTCTTCGTTCGTTGCTGCTGCTTGATGATCACCGATCCAGGGGAGGGCAGCGAAGCTACGAAGCGGCGGCAAAGTACAACGGATTGCCGCAGCAGCAGCATCATCGGAATTAATTTTTCAAATTCCAGCAAGACTGCTGCTGATGATGCGGATGCTGATGCTGCTTGACAAACAGTGTCAATTGTTGTGAATAACACACAGCGTGTGTATATTGGAACGAAACTATTCCAATTATTTGAATGATGAAAATAAAATAATAATAACGATGATACTGGGGATGTATCATCATCATTTAATAATAATAGCGAAAAAAAGCGCATCAAACATCAGACACATATAACCAGACATCTCTGTTTAGCGCAATGGAATGATCGCGCCCGACTCACTAACAATCCGAACGCGCCCTAATAAGCTTTTTGACTAATGCCATTTTAATCAGACTAATTGTGTGCTGTTGTAGACATCGACGAAGACGATGACGATGATGATGGCGTTGAAGAATGCATGGCAGATTTGCATCCGTTCGCCCTAGGTTCCATTTCGGTTCTTAAGTCTAACGGTGTGTAGGGCCACGCTTTCTTCTTTTGTTTCGTCGTCGTTTATAAATTCTTTTACGCCCAAATCTCGATTGCCGCCAAGAGAACCTAATTTGCATTTTGGCCAACGAGGATATTCTTAGTTCCAAAAAAAATTTTGGAATGCCAGCGAAGAGCAATGCCTGCGAGAACCGGAAAGAATCCAATTGTGTCGATATGTGTGTGTGTCTCTGTCTGTGAGCTTGTTTGTCAGTTTTTATCCGCATGAATTGTTGGAAAATGTGTGTGAGTGAGTGAATATTCTTCTTCTTTATTGAATAATAACATTTATAGTTATGAAATGTTTCATTCACATTGCAACACACATGCATTCTTGTTCCATAGCTTTGTTCCTGGAGCAAAATTTAATCAATTAGAATATTGAGCCTTGATATATGTGGAGCAAACGGGCAAACCGAACAGTCGCCCACTTACCCGCACACACGGTTTTCTGAATCACATTTGTGTGTGTGTGATTCTCGATGAAGACCAAGAAGTAATAATAATGATGATAATGATGAAATTTGATTAAATTTGGAGAATTCATTCTTGATTTACCCGAATGTGTGTGTGTGTGTGTGGAAAGAAATAATGAAAGATTCTCTCTAATGCATTTAATGAATCTCATTGGCATTTTAAGGGATTCTTCATTGAATCATTCTTTCATTCTTTCGTTCATTCATTCATATTCACCCAAAGACATTCTGGATTCTGGATCATCATTTCTCTAGAATGATCATTCGGTGTTCCAGAGAATAGCATAGCAAGAAGCATGGTAAAATGGATAGATTTTAATCATCAAATTTAATTATGACATCATCTCTCTTCTCGCAAGAAACCAAGAATAGCATTTGACTTTTTTTTCTGTCGTCATTCTGGGTTTCGGTGGTTGTCTCCGTCTCCGTTTGTGTGTCTGTGTTTAATATTCATCAATTATGCATCGACGATCCTGCTCCATTCTTCTTCCACGCCAATAAGATTTCTCTTTAGAGACGGAGACACCACCAGTGTCTGAAGGATTCTTGATTTATGCTCATCCCAGACAGAGAAACAGAGAGAGCGAGCGAGAACCTGAGTTAAAATTAGCACCTTATTCGTCTACTATCGTCGTCTTTCGAGCCGTTCGCCTGTTCAAATCAAAATGAGCCATTACCTCATCGTTCGGGTATTATTATTGTGATTCCAATAATAATAATAATACCTAGCACCCAATAATAATAATAATAATAATAATATCTATACACGTTTGAGATTAATTTTTAATTATTTTCGTCTTATGCAACCCTTGTGTGTGTGCCATTGTTGGATAATACTAATAATAATGATGATGCTAAAATGATGATGATGATGATGATGATTCCAGTGAAAATTAAAACAAGCCGGATCGCGGAATTTCCAAATGCGTCCAACCATGAACCAGGAGGATTCTCTCTCTCTCCATCTCTCCTTTCGGTGGTGCCATTCGTTTCGGCATTCTGGTTGAAAATGAGATTGGCATCTCTCTTCTCTCTCGCTCTCATTCGGCGTCGCACTAGGTCTTCATTATTCAAATTAAAATGACTAGGGCCCAGATTGGATACAGATACAGAAATAGGAAAAAGAAAAAGAGATTGAGAATGTGCCACGACACAGACAGAAAATAAAAAGAACGAAAAAATAGGAACATGGCGCCAAGATTGGAAAATTGATGTGAATATGTGAACGGGAGCGATGATGATGATGAGCGAGAGAGATTAAATCCAAACTGATTTACTGTTTTTATTTTTTTCGCTGTTCCAAAACGAAAAATTTTCGTGTAGGTGGGCGCCATCACACACACACTCGCACGCGCAACTTGTTTGATTCAACAACGGCGTGAATATAATGCGGATTTTGCCGCCGCCGCCACCGTTGTCATTCATTTTCATAAGTTTCCACACACACACTCTCGGGAAATGATAATGATGATGATGGTGGTGATGATAATTGAAGAGATTTTCCAGGATGTGTTTGTGTGTATGTGTGTGTTCCATGAATTAATAATGAATGTCGATTGCCGTTTCCGCGCTTAGTGCACACCGAATTCCAAAAAAAAAAACTTAAAGGGTTAAAAACAATATATACGCAGTGTGTATAGCGTGATGATGATTAGCGATCCGCGAATCTTTTCTAAAAGTGTTGGTGGTGGTGAATTTCCTGATTATCAGTGATTTCTTCCCGGGAAAAATCCGAAAAAAAATTCAATCATCTTAAGAATTTTTCCAAGAAAGTTTCGGGATTTTTTCACGAGGGGGCTTTTGACGTTTTATCATCATCGTCGTCGTCGTAGTCGTTGCCTAAATGGAATTCATTGGAATTCAAAAGAAATTCAGAAATTGAATCTGAAAAAAAAATGGAAAGTTTTTCCCATTTTCCAAAATGGATTCAGGGCATTTTCCCGTTTAGTGATTATGCAATGCAAGATTTTGGGCTCACAATATTATCTATATCAGGAGTGAGCAACCCACAGCACGCCGCCCATCAAACACATTTTGATTCGGCCCACTACAAAGCATTTTAGCTAAACAGGAGACGAAGCTATAAGCCCTCTCACTCTCTATCTCACTCTGATTGGTCCACCAGTGATGATTTGACCTGATGACGAGACACACTATAAGCACTATGGAAAGCGACCAGTTTTAACCAGTACTCGTGTCTGTGCTCGTTTGACGCCTATAACAATCGTTTTCCTCTCTGATTGGTCCACCAGTGATGATTTGACCTGATGACCAGACACATATTAGCACTATGGAAAGCGATCAGCTTTAACCAGTACTTGTCTGTGCTTGCCTGACGCCTATTACAACCGTTCTCCCCTCTGATTGGTCCAGTAGTGATGATTTGACCTGATGACCAGACACACTATAAGCAGTAGAAGAAGGCGTGTGTATTTCTTTTCTGCTGTTCAGAGATGTCTACATTCTCTATGCTGCACTTTATGTTAGTCCCGCCTAAAAATTTTTAAAATTTTAAATTGGCAAGCTGATTTAAAAAAAAGTTGCTCACCCCTGATCTAAATTGAGGGTTTCCCTGGAAGTTTTCCATTATATTATTGAGCCCCAGCAATAACTATTGTGTGTAGTATATGAAAAAAAATCATATTTTTTTCGCGCCAGTTCCACCATAGCAGGTGTGTCTGAATATTATTATTATTACACACACTAGAAATAGAATAGATTATGGATCCATTTAATGATGATGATGCTCTCTCTGGTAGGCGTGTTCCCCTACTAATATAGTTCGACCTAACGCCCACCACCTATCCTACTCACCGATTCATTCACTTTACATCGATGGTGTTCCATCATTAATTCATAATATTTCCATTTTTTTTAATATATCACAATTTTAACCCCTTACCACCTCCCCTAAGGTCTCCGTTTCTTCCTCTCACACACACTGTAATTTGGCGGTCCCGGGCAATTACTATTACTTTTTATTATCCTCATTATTATATTATAAGCAAGAGAGTGAGAGAGAGAGAGACCGAAGAAGTACTCTGGCACGCATCATTTTCTTTCATGTGAAAGGATTCAATTGTTGTGCGTTGGTTTGATCTCATTAGTTAGAATCTTAAATGTGTTTGTGTGTGTGTGTGTTTGAATGCTTCAAATAGAATTCTTTCGTAACCCGTTCGCTACTCGCCCCGCCCCTCCCCTCCCATTGCTGCCAATCTATTTTACTTGAAAGTACCTCTCTCGCACACATCACATCTTGATTCTTTGAAGCTTTAGTGTGTTACGGTTATTATTGTTATTAACATTTAATATTGCTGCTTGCTGTGCTCTTCAATGTTTCGGGGCAAGGATGATGGCAATGATGATGATCATCAACATCATGGTGCTGATGATGGTGTGACGGTATCATCATTTACAAAGTTAACGATGATTTAAGCAAATTTCCTTTTTTCTTTCTTTCTTTTTCGTTTCATTCCCGGGATAAAATCTTTTCTTTGTAGATGCTGTGGGAGCACCATTCTGGATTCTGGATCCTCGTGCTCCCTCTCTCGCGCACAATTTAACAAAAGGGCCTTACCCTAGTTCTGTTCTTCGGGAGGATTCTTAAACAATATTCTCGCACGAGCATCATCATGATGGCCTTCTGCTTTCTCTCTTTAATTTGGAACCAGTGGCAAAACATCATTTTGTGGATCTATTCGATTGCGCGTTCCGTTTGAGATCACATTAAATAAAATGAAATAAATTTCAGTCCTTTTCTTCGATTGCTTGACGTGATTATAATCGACTTGATACAATGTCTGTGTGTACATCTTTAGCTTTAGCTCCTTTAGATTTCCTAACTTTTTCTATCGTTATCGTTTTTCCTGTCTGATTCTGATTTATGAGCTCGATTCCGAGTTTCGCTCTCTCGCTCTCTCGCTCTCTACTGGTTAACAGCAATCAGAATCCAGCAAGCGATCCGGTCGACTATTTCCACCAGGTTGTGAAAACAGTAAATCCGGTTTCTCGTGCACCCAGACGCCAGTATGGCAAAATGCTGGCCACCAGTTTTCGAAAGAAAATTTCGAATGTTGTACACATTCATTAATTTACCCAAACGATTAAGAATCGCCTGACTATTTGGGCTTTTTATTTTTTTCTGGTGGATGATTGCCCACTATTGCCACTATCTATTTTTGGTGGTTGGTGGATGGTGGATGATGATGATGATCGACGTTTTGGAAATTCCCAAAACGGAAAAAAACTCCAGTAAAAAAAAGAAAATTTCCATTCTTTCCTGGCCAAAGAATGAAAGCGCAAGGCAATTGGAGAATGCAGATATAGAAAGAGAGAGAGAAAGAAATCCATCAATTCTTGCCCTGATGATCATCATCATCATCATCAATGGTCGGTACGATATATTCATTGTGCTGTTGCCGTTGATGGTGGTGTTAACATTACCATTAACATCAACATTTAACCTATAAGACGACTACCACCACCGCCAGCAAACACTTTTGGTAACACACTCAACTCAACACTGACAACAACAAGAATCAAAATTAAAATTCATAACTATTACTGATATTGATGCGGATGAAAAACCAAATTTTTTGGGTAATTTTTCGCGTGATTTTTCCATTATACACAGATTCAACTTCAACTTCAA
>JAOZJS010000621.1:0-24872 GCA_025882695.1 Amerodectes protonotaria
CGAGAATTTCAAATATTCAGCAGAAAAATAGGCCATGCGCAATACGATTTTTGATTCGAGCAGCCAAAATTCGATCAGCCAATGTAAATTTCTGGTAATAGCGATTTTCCAGTGATAATACATTTTCAATTGGTCAAAATGAAGAGGAAAACGTGGTAGAAAGTTTGAGCAACAGGTGGTAAAAAGCGGGTCCAAAACATCGGGCAGGAATGAAGGCTGAACAATGTTAGTTTTATGGATAAATGGGTAACAGATAATGTGGGGATTAGTGGGGACTCGGCTAAGACGATCAATTCCTAAGGGGTTTCGGAAAAATAATAATATTGCTAATTTTAAAACTATCCTGACCATTGATCGACGAGAAAATTAAATGATCACTAATTTCAATATTCTATTCTGGTAACAAAAATATGTGATAGGAAATCAAAAAAATTGGGAAGAAAAAAATAGTGCTAAACTAACTTCAAAAAATTGAACTAACAAAAAAAAATCATTGACTTACCCCACACGACCATCCAGGACGAGAGCCAACGTGTGAAATGAATGAATCCAATGGATCAAGAAACACGGAGACGAGACCAGAGAGAACGACCATCCAAGACGAGAGCCAGCGAGTGAATGAATGAAACATTGATTGGCAATAATTCGATGAGCGACATGTCATGTACATGATCGTGTCATCGGTCAAACAAATCAAAACGATAACAAATAGAGTTTGATTTAGTCACTTTCAAAATTTTATATTGATCATGCTGCCATCCAGTGGTCGAATGGAGAACCAATCGCTGGTGCTGCCATCTGATGACAGAAAGTAGAACTTGCTGACAGGTGCTGCCATCTGTCGGTCGAACAGGGAACTAATGTTGTGTGCCGCCATCTAGTGGTCGATAGGAAAACTATTTGGCAGTGCTACCACCTGGTGGATGAAAATACAACTAATACGACGAGCTATTGTGTATGAACGGATTCCTTGGACCAATCATGGAGGATACTCGACGTTATTTTCCGAATCCATTCCCGGATTATGATGATAAAAATCTTCTTGATGATGGCAAACTTTTGGAATGTTTTCGAAAGTTTTTCCTAATACATATTCGTCGGTTATTCCAACATTGGGAATCGAAATTTCAGTTTGATCCCAATGACACAAGTGTTTATACTGGATCGACTGGAGCAGCTATTCTTTACCTGAAATTCTTCGAACAGAATATTCTGGATGAACGAGAATATTGTCTGAAAAAAGCTAAATCCATCATTGACAAGAGTTTTCAATGTAAACGAAAAGAACGCTATTCTTTTCTTTGTGGCCAAACAGGTGTTTTGGCCACCAAAGCTTTGATCAACCAACGATGCGGTTTAGACTATGTTGATTGTCTCAAACAAATTGAAAATATCATACTAAACAAAATCGACAATGAAGATCTACCCGATGAACTTCTTTATGGACGCTCTGGTATACTCTACTCTTTGCTATTGATTCGTTCTGGAATTGAAAACTCCAAAGAATCCATCCAGGATGGGTTGATACGAAAAGTTGTTGAAACAATTTTGAAATCTGGACAATCCACCGCTAGCCAAGAGAAAAGCAAAATTCCTTTGGTTTACTATTGGCATGAAAAGGGATATGTGGGTGCCGCTCATGGATATGCTGGCATTATTACGATGTTGCTTCAAGCCAGTCCGTTCTTGACCGACCATGAGCTCAATCATTTGGTCAAGCCTACCATTGATTTTGTTTATGGATTACGATTTCCTCAAACCGGCAATTTTCCATCCTCATTGACCAATGAAGATGATAGATTGGTTCATTGGTGTCACGGATCACCCGGTGTGATCCATATGCTCGTATTAGCATACAAACATTTCAATGACCAAAAATATCTGGATGCAGCCATCCAAGCTTGTGATGATATTTGGCAACGGGGACTACTTAAAAAAGGTTTCAGTTCAATTTGACTTGATTTGATTCCATATTGGACTCAACAATTTTGTTCTGGTTTTTTCCCACTTAGGTTGCGGACTGTGCCATGGTGTGGCAGGCAACGCCTATGCGTTTATTCGCATGTTTCAATTGACCGAAAATCAAAAATATCTGTACAGAGCACTGAAATTCGCCGAATGGTGTTGTGATTATGACAAACATAGGACAAGAATACCCGATCGACCTTATTCATTATTTGAAGGATTAGCTGGAACAATCTATTTTCTAGTTGATATCCTTAATCCTCAACAATGTCGTTTTCCAGCTTTTCAAATTTGATTATTTATAAAATTAAAATTTATAGCCTTCAAGGGCTTAACATTCTTCAAATTCTATTTTGGTTTATTGATGTAAACACTTTGATTGGCCCTGAGCAGTGAATCCCTGGGTAAACAGTATACTGGCCCGCTTTGAGCACACATGCACATACTCAAGTACGCACATTATACCACAAATCGGTAATATTGAATGCCGGTTAATATCACTAAACTCTTCCGTCTCTTCAATCCTTTCAAAATGTCTAATGAACCAACGTCGCGATTTTTCCAAAATAATCTTCCAGATCATGATGGTAATTATGGTTCGTTTCTGGAATATAATGGACAGCTTGATTATGATCGTAAAGTTGTGCTACATTCAAATTTCAACAAATTGCTGTTCAATTTGGAAAAGAATTACTTTTCTTTGTCTGACACAGACAGAAGTGTCTACACTGGTTCTTCGGGACACGCTTTGCTCTATTTGAATCTCTATGAAACACAAATCGAGTCGAAACATCTTTATCTTAACAAAGCTTCTACTATTGTTCAAGGTAATCTTTTTCACAATAGAAAAAAGATTACAATTCCAACATTTCTGTGCGGCGAAGTTGGACAACTAACCGTGGCCGTTCTGACCTATAAACACTTGAGCAAAAATTATCAAGAATTTTTGGACCAAATTCTATCTATACATTCATCGATTTGTGAAAACATTTCTGCTTATCCCGATGAACTGCTGTATGGTCGTTCTGGATATCTTTACTCTTTATTGTTGATCCGATCCAAAATTCCCGAATCGACCACAGTGATCACCGATGATCATATTCGTAGTGTAGTCAGGGCAATTTTGGCATCAGGCGTTCATCATGCCCAAACAACCAGAAGTGTTCAACCATTGGCTTATGAATGGCAAAATGATGCTTATGTTGGAGCTGCACACGGCTATGCTGGCATACTTTACATGCTTTTGGAATCAATTCAATTCATCAACCAAAGAGATCGGCAAACATTGGTCAAACCAACCATTGATTGGTTGGTAGGATTGCAATTTCCAAGCGGAAATTTTCCCGCTTGTTTAGGCGACTATGACGATTCTTTGGTGCACTGGTGCCATGGATCACCAGGATTAGTTTATCTATTGGCCAAGGCATATAACGTATTTCGAGATGAAAAATATCTGAATGCAGCGTTGAAAGCCGGCGAAAATATATGGCAAAAAGGATTGCTGAAAAAAGGTAAAACGTTGATCGGAAAATTTTTGTACCTTTTTCAATCTAATCGAATCGACCCCCCTCCCTCCTCCGTAGGTTATGGACTATGTCATGGTACTTCCGGCAATGCTTATTCTCTACTGAAACTTTATGATCTTACTAAAGATCAAAAACATTTACGTAGAGCATGGAAGTTTGCCGAATGGTGTTTTGATTATGGTAAACATCAATGCCGTCAACCAGACACACCATATTCATTGTTCGAGGGTATGGCTGGAACGATTTATTTTCTTGCTGATTTTATGAAACCACTTCAAGCTCGATTTCCTGGTTTTCAATTGTCTTGAAAAACTAATAACAAAAAAACTTTGCTTTTTTTTCGGCCATAAAATCATTTATTCAAAATGTTTGTTCCCACCAAATAAATATTGTCAAAACACTTGATTATCGTTCAGTTGATTTGTTTTAATCCTGAATTAGTGATAACTGTAGGGCTAGTTAGTTTTGGTTGGATGACCTCCAATTCTTCGGTGACTGGAATCAAATTTTTAACACAAGCTCTTGTTTCCTCTTCATCATCATCATCATCATCATCAGTATCGATGTTCATCTTGAGATTAGCACATTCATCTTGTTGACCTGTTTCTTGATTAATAATTAGAAAACCAGGTAACACCAGACAAATGGCGATCAGGATGCCACCAATAGCGAACACCACCAAACCCAGCACTTTGATTCGATCCAAACACTCATTGAACTGATAAGCTGATTTGTCAATGATACGCATTTCCTCTTGGTAGCCAATATCGATTTTCATCCGAACAAATGTGAATCCAATGGCAAGCATCACTGCACCGACCAACAGCATTACAAAGCCTAAGAGATCATTAACAACAACAATCATTGTCAATATCAATCAATCTTATGTATATTTTACCTGCTATGAAAACAATCTTCCACCATACTGATCTTTGATTAGCAAAAGTTGGCCGTCTTCAAACAAAAACAAAAAAAAAGAAATTTGAAATTCAAAATCATTCTCGAGATCAACAACGAATCACAACGATAATCAGTTGTGTTACTTACATAACATCGCCATCTTCATCAAAATCATTGGGATTTTTGAACGAAACATGATCATAGAAATTATGCAAATAATTTTTGATACCAAAAAAGTTCGGCTTCACATCATCATCATCTCCGATCGGATCTTTTGCTGAAATCACTATATCTTCAGGCTCCAGGATCAAACACCAAAGACAATTACCAAAACGAGGATTTGACGAAGACAGAACTAAACACTACTAATCCTACCTGATCCATCTTGTTTTTTTGTTGTTGTTGTTCTGTATTCAATCTCTCTCTCTCTCTTCAATTATTAGTTGTCGAAAGGACAACTATGAAGGAAGTAGAAATAGTTGATAAACATGGAATGAAACTTTACACACACACGCTAGGTCTTGAGGTGTCAGTGGTGGTTTTTTTTTGGCGTTTCAGTCGAGTCAGGGTCAAAATGCTACCACATTCACTACTACATCGGCTTGGATGTAATGGAGCGCTTGTCTCGTGTGTATCGTTTCCGTGGACCGCCCTCTTCTTCTTCGCCTCGATGATCCAGATGACGTAGTTTTGCTTGTTTGTGTGGGTTGTTGTTTTTCGGTGTTTCGTTGTTCATTTTTTTGGACCACATAGACACAACCAGCCCAAACGGAATGTTATTCAAATTCCGTATATAGCTTCGTATATTCTTTGTGTGTGTGTGTGTATGTGCGTGATGCCATCAATTTTTTATTTGGGTGCCGAAGCTTTTATTATTTATATGCAAGCAAGCAAGCAAGCACCAAACGAAAAACGAAGACCAAAAATAAAGAAAAAAAAGAAACAATACTGCTGGGAACAAATCAAGTTTCGATGCCGGAGAAAAGGCCCGAAAATATTACAAAATGATTATGCTGCCATAATGGTTGATCCAAAGAATAATGACGTCTTAGGAACGATAACATTGAATACGATGGTCGATCATAAGCCAATGTTTGAGGATTGACGTCAAGCTGTTTGAGCACCAAATCGAATAGTATTTTGCCATATCCGCAGCGTTTGAAACGAATGTAAAAATCTTTAGTTTTGGATGAAACAAAAAATTGATGAGAAAATGATTGATGATGATTATTTCATCATTATATATATATAATATTCACCTAATATACAAGGACAGTTAACTATATGCTTCAACGATGTTCCATCATCAAAATAGAGATCACGTTTGCCAAAACGTATAAAACCGATTTCTTTCAACGATTGTTTGGCCATACGTAACATTATGTAAATATAATCATCATTGGAGCTGGCTTGGAATTTTTGCGAGGTTGTAATCGGTATTTGAAGTTCTTGAGCCTAAAAGAAATGGAGGATCTCGTATTAGCATTTTTCATACGAAATATGAGAGTGAGAGGGGAGGACACACCTTCGATGATTCATCGCCTAATTTATCAATGATTTCGACCAGGAAATCTCTGGTTGGTTGGTTGATTGGTTGTTGTTCCAAGAAATGAAAATTTTATTGTTGAATTAAATCATCAACTCTTGAGATGATCACCAGGGATACTAACCGGGACAAATTATCAAATGTTGTTTTATTGTTGGATTGAAAATTTTTATAAACAAATTTAGTGTTGAAGTTGCCATCGGTTGAAACAACGATAATTTTACCATTGCTTTCATGACCAGAAATCATTTAGGAAATTTTTTTAAATTATATTCACATTCCTTTGCAGGGAAAAAATCGAATCAAAAATAAATCATTGGGACTGTGAAACACTGGGACTGGTGTGATTTTATATTGCAACGAGATTGGTGATGATGGTGGTGGTGTTGGTGACGTATGTGTGTGATGATAATTAATGATTCGGTTTTTAGGCCATTTTTTTCGCTTCAAAGAGAGGTCAGGTTGATTGCAAACACCCTTTTTTGACAAAACGATGATCCCGAAAAAAAAGAAAAAAAAACAAGTTGGCTGTATTTTGTTCTTTCTCTCGGTTTCCCGATAACTTTCCGGATACTTGTTGGGATTCTCATTTGCTTTCTGTAAACTTTTTCTTGTTGTTGTCGTCGTCGTCGTCCACAACACTCAGCCACCACGGATCATGGATCCAGTATTCTTCATCACCTTGTTTTCTGCCTTCTTTTTGGTAATTTTGATTATTCTGCTGGCTATACGTGGATTGAAGAATAGCAATGAGGATCAAAATGAAGAATCCACCGGAAGAGCTGATACGAGTGGTCCGATGCGTGGCCGTGTTGCAGAATCCGCTGGTTTGCGTCTTCGTGCCCGAGTGAATCGGAATACCACGCAACAACAACAACAACAACAGCTGAACAGGGATGTGAGCGACAATGAAATAAACGAATTTGACGATGATGAAAATGTGGATGATTTACCGGAGTTTCCAAAAGGAAAAATCGGTGTGAAGAAACAGCGAAAGCTGGAGGAGAAAGCGCAGAAAAAAATTGCGAGAGAACGTGAATTAGAGGAACGTCAAGCAAGAAAATTGATGGAAGAGGAAAGAGAGAAACAAAGAAAATTGGAAGAAGAAAGAATTGCCGAAGAAGAAAAGGCTAAAGTATGTGTGAATCACCCGAAAAAAAAATATCAGTCATTTTAGTTGATGTTTTTTGGTTTTTTGGTTGAATATTTCAGGAAGAGGCTGAACGCTTGGAAAAAGAGAAAAAAGAACGAGAAGAACATGAGCTATACTTGCAGATGAAACAAAATTTTTCGATCGACGAAGAAGGTTACGAAGGTGATGATAATGAAGAAGAAAGCCAAAATAAGCTTCAAACATTTATAGATTATGTTAAAAATAAAAAAGTTGTCCACATGGATGAATTGGCCGGACGTTTCAATATGAAAACATCCGAGGTTATACAACGTGTCCAAGGACTTTTGGAACAAGAATTGTTGATCGGTGTGATCGATGATCGTGGAAAATTCATCTATATAACCGAAGAAGAATTGAAATCGGTGGCCAAATTCATCAAAAACCGTGGTCGCATTTCATTGACGGATCTGGCCGAAAACAGCAATAACCTGATCAAATTGGTACCACTTGATGCGGTCAACTAATAATCTTAATCTGAATGTGATTTCTGTGTTTTAATGTTTTTTCTCTGTTTTTGGAAATCGTTTTTTTAAAAAAAAAATTTGTAAACCCTTTTTTCATGCTTTTCTTGCAATTAAATAAAAACTCTCGGTTTTGTCGGTGAAAAAATCAAAAATGTCCTCGAAATTATCGCTTTCTTCAAGAACTTGGTGGCGCCACCGTATCCGAGGATAGTGGCCGCAAACGTAAATATTGCAGCGTGGTGGCCACAACTTGCCACGGAATATGGATGATCCAGAAATTCCGACCGAAGATGATGTTGATGATGATGATAAATTCAGCTATAATGTTCGCACGTTGACCAATGAAGAGATCCGGAAACTCGAATCGGACACAAAATTGATGTCGGAATTTCAACAGAATCGTTTGGAAAAATATTCCAAAAAGAATTGGGATCTTTTCTACAAACGTAATCAGGATAAATTTTTCCGTAATCGTAATTGGATCCTGAACGAATTTCCAGAATTATCGTTGGTGGTGGATGATCCAAATCATCTTGAATCTGCAAGTGTGTGCAAAACCCTTCTGGAAGCTGGCTGTGGTGTTGGAAATTTCATCTGGCCATTGTTGAGCGGTGGCTTGAAATATAGATTCTATGCTTGTGATTTTTCTCCAAGAGCTTTGGATTTGTTCCGGAAAAATGACCTGTACGATGAGAACAAGTGCCATGTGTTCCAGGCGGATTTGACCGAACCAAACGGAATCATTTCTCGGCTGGAGCAGATGCCAGATGTTGTTTGCTTTGATTTTGTATCGTTGATCTTTGTACTGTCCTCGATCCATCCCGATAAAATGTTGATCGTATTGAAAAACATCAGAGAAGTAGGTGGAAGCTAAACAAGACTAAACTTGTTAAACGTCTATAATTTCCGAATCTGATCATACTTGGGCTTGATGATGGTTTTCCACCAGGTTTTAGCCGATGATGGAATGTTGATATTTCGTGATTATGGCCTCTACGATCATTCCATGATTCGATATTCATCTGGTCACAAATTGTCCGATAAATTCTACGCCCGGCAAGATGGTACACGGACTTATTATTTTACGATTGGTAAGATATTGTTTCAACTATTGTTAGATTTTTGTCGAACTCAACTTTCCCCTCCCCCTCTGCAACCTTAGAGAAAATGACCGAATTGGCTGATGAATCCGGTTTACAAATCATTCAATTGGCCTACGTAGAACGGCGAACGGTGAATATCAAAGAGAACATCTCTGTTCCTCGAGTGTTTTTGCAGGGGAAATTCAAGAAGAAGAAAAACCTTGAACGATCTCCCCGAACCTGATTTGTCGTGTGATAATTAAGGAGGATTGTGATTGTGCCAATCGCGATAATGTTCCCTACGGTTCCGTTCCGGGAAACAAAAACAAGCTCCAAATATCAAATGTTCCCGGAAATGTCCCCTGATCCAAGAAGAATATCAAGAAAAAATCAAGACACAAGACACTACTGTTGGACAAGGCGCAATCTCGTTATACTTTGAATCGTTAATTTTTGTTCCTTATTTTTACCATAAGAAGAACACACACACGCACACATGCACATTTTTTCAAAACAAACACAACAGAATAACAGAATCATGTATGATGTTGGTTGGTCTTGTTTGTGAAGAAAAAGAAAAAGCTTTTTCTTGTAAGCAATTTCCCCTCTATTGAGAGTATATGCATGCATGTATATTGGCACCAAGATTCTCTGTCGTCTTGTGCCATTCGTGAGTGGATTCTGTGTGTGTGTGTCATTTCATTTTTTCGCTGGCATTCTTGTGTTGGTTGGCGCATAACCAACAAGGGAATAATAATAATATTCTTATTATTATTATGATTCTCTCATGTTCACCAACCCGAAAAGTGAGAGAATTTCGGCACGAGAACACCCGCACACACACACATTATGGTGATGATGATGATCATCATCATCGTAATGATATTTCTCTGCCACCATGTATGGAGAATAAATATAACATGATCGGTAATGCAAAAATGTGTGATTTAGTGTGTGTGTGTGCTACAATGAATAGGTGTGTGTGTGCGTGTGTGTCGCTGATACAACAATATTGAATTCACAACTTTGATTTTGATTGATTTATTAATTATGGAAATGATTTTCAACCAAACCAAATAAAAACTGTCGTGAACCAAATTGATTGCTCTAACCATGATGTTTGTTATTGTAAGTTTGTCTCTATATTCTCTATTCTGTTTCATTAACAATAAAGTGCATTGAAGAATTGAATTGAAATGAAAGAAACAAACCAAAAAAAAGCGCATTTCTAGCCCAGGAATCGGAATTCCCCAGAGAGGAATTTCCGTGTTTTGTCAATCAGTCAGTCAGTCAGTCAGTGCATGTGTGTGACTATCAATGTGTGAACAATTATTTTATTATTGATCGAATCGCATCGAATGGGCTGTGGCTTATAGTCTTGCTGTTGTTTGTATGGGCGCGCTATAATTGGATGACCAATTACTGCAGTTGTTTGTGTGCGTGTCTGTGTGTCTTCATTGACAGCTATAAAAAAAATCTTTCTTACATCGGATTGGCTACTTTTTCATCACAGTCATCATCATCGACACATCCCTATTTTTCAAATGAATATTGTTACTGCTGTTTGTCTGTCCTTCTCATTATTAATTTTTTTTTCGAAAAAAAGGCGGAGCTAGCAACGGATTAAAGGGCGGCCTGCATGTGTGTTTGATTGTGCGCGACAAATTATTTTAAAACTTTTTTCATTCATTTTTCCACTTTCATCCTTCCCTTCTCTCTAATTATTGTCGATGGTGTTCATTACAATAATAATCAATAACCATCATCATAATCATAATCATAATTAATAAGCTTAAAACTTTTCCACCATATAAATTATAATAATAATACTACAATGATGAGGATTTCGGCATCATTGAATGGATCATAATTATTGGCGCTTGAATGCTTATTGATTTAAATGGGAAAGTGCGGAAGAGAGAGAGAGAGAGAGAGAGGGAGAAAGAGAAGAAAAAATGGCACCGATGATGAACGATTCAACGTAAAACACAAGAACACCAAAATAACGGTTAGTAAGGGAAAAAAACGGATATATAGGGAAACAAGGGAGCAACGGCTAAACGAACGCACACACATACACACACTTTTTTAAGCACTTACCAGAAAAAAACTATATTTGGGTCGATGGATGATGATAAATTTACCATAGTGCGAATGCACAAACACACACACACGCAGACTGATTGAATAAATATCAAAAAAAGAATGAAGAATGAATATACTAAATTCAGGGTTGGTGACAATCCAGTTGTTGTCTTCGTTGTCTTCGTTGTTGTCGTTGTTCGCTTTATGGTCGGTCGATGTTGATGATGATGATGATTTTTAGGTTATTAGATTCTTCCATTAACATGTTTTGTGTAGTAGCGACGACGGCCATAATGGGACATTCAGAAATCCCAACAATGTACCATTTAAATTTTTTATGATTGATCATCATTATCATAATTGCCGCATGATTCTCTAGCCCGTCAGCCCGATCTCGACAGGATTAAACAGGGATCAAACCACATGATGGTGATGGTGGATTAGATCCACCGGTACACCGTGATGATCCAGTATGCGTGTGGTAAACGATTGGATTTTGGAGGGTGATCCTTAACATTTACATCAAACACCAACATTTGCCGTGGCAATTGTAGAGTGTTGTTGTTGCTTACCATTAAAAAAAATAATGATCCATCAGTGGTGCGTTCAATTTCATTTTTTTGTTGTTGATTTCTTCAACTTGGGAAACGTTTACCTTGATTGATTCCTAAGGTTTTCTTTTGTCATTCCATCGTCTATATTGTGCCTGAAACCATTTTGCCATCGTTTTTTCTTGTTTTTCTTTCTAGGACAAATAATTAATGAATACATATTAATCAGTGAGAAAAAAACTTTGCCATTGCTCAACATCAAAAAAAAGAATCGACCACGGCGACCAAGTTTTGTGGTAAATGTAAATCTCGTTGAATAATGTGGAGAAATGAGATTGTGATATGATTGATGCCTTGCAACTATTCAAATTTCCAAAATATCCGCTTATTTTCTTGTCATGAGACAAATTGATCCCATTTTTGTTTGGCGGAAACATACACTTCATAGGATCGCGCTAGTTTTCCTTTTTCAAACAAAACTTTTTTTGAAAATCTCATTTTTAAATTGTTCAGGTTTGTGAATGGCAACATCCAAAATCGGCTTGATGAATCGATTCATCAAACAAATTGTGGCCATCGTTTCATTGACATTGATCGGATGTCTTTATCTTCAGCATGTTTCGTAAGTATCCGAACACCATGATAATCTCATTAGGCGGATGTTTCAATTTTTCGACAAAATTTTTTCTCCCCAATAACCAAAATGGCGATCAGCGATTGTAAAAAGCCGATGATGAGCATGCAAAGTAAGATTTTAGTGTCTTTTTTGATTATTCTTGAAGAATCAGCATCAAATATGTCTCCAATCGTTAGGATCGCCCACCGGAAAATGTCGACCACATTCAAACATTGTATTCATCAAGGCGCATAAGTGCGCTTCCTCGGCCATCCAGAACATATTTATGCGCTATGGTTATTTGAATAATAAAACATTTGTACTGCCAAGCAAAGGAAATTATTTGGGCCATCCAAGTTTGTTCAATAGAAACTTGGTTCCTAATCCAAAACATTTTCATGCCAATTATAATATACTAACTCATCATTCACGATTGAATTATCCGGAGATGAGACTATTGATGCCTAAAAATTCGGTATTCATCACCATCATACGGAAGCCCGTTAATTTGTTTGAATCGATGTTTCATTATTATAAATTGGACAGAGTATGGGGAATCAAATTCGATGTTTTTAACGCTTTGAATGCTAAAATACCTGAAAAGGTCAAAACGGCTCGTTTCTTTAATAAAATTGGCCTTAATCAGATGATGTTCGATATGGGGTTTCCGCCAGTATATTTTCAAAATACCAATAAAATCCAAGAACACATCACTGATTTGGATTCAATATTCTCTTTGGTGATGGTCGCAGAAAGAATGGATGAATCGTTGATACTATTGAGAAGATTGCTTTGTTGGAAACATGAAGATGTTGTGGTGTTCAAGGTGAATGCAAGAAACGATAAATCTAAGCATTTCCTCAATGAAACCGGTATCAAAAGAATCGAAGAATTGAACAAAGCTGATCAAATGTTGTATGATCATTTCTCGAAAAAATTCGATCAAGAAGTCAGAAAATTCGGCATCAAAAACATGGAACGAGAGATTGAAATATTGAAAAACAAGACTGAAAACTATTATAAATTATGTGTCGATAAAACGGTGATCAATAATAAAACAAAAATCGTTAAGTTTGTCGCCAGAAAAGAGAATAACCGGATTTGTCGATTTCTGACCGATTCAGAATTAACATTGACCAAATTTATTCGTGATGAACAAATCAAACGACTTCCGGGGTCGGTCTTCCAAAATTAAGCACGGCATTTTGCACTTACCTTTTTTCCCTGTTTCGAAGCCAATTGTTGTTGTTGTTGATGATGATGATCTTGGTCATCTTGGTGCCTTGTTCACTTGTTAAAATTTGTTTCTTTTGAATTATTTTCTGTTTGTAAAATCTTGTATTTTTTTGTCTTGATGAATAAAAATTCACACTAGAAACCACGGAAAAATGAAAAATTGTGGCAATTCGATTCGAATTCGAAGCATAAATTTTTAGTTTCCAAAATCCGTTCATAGGTGGAAGCAGCTTCGCATAAAAATACTCAATCCCCTCCTATCACAACACACTTGCTTGTTTTGATGTGAAGTTAAAAAAAGGGGCATGACCAACGCGTTTAACTGTCACAATACAACCTCAGAAATCTCCCCATAAATACGGCTTGAGTGGGCCTGGCATATTAAGGCAACAATACTGCCAAAGAGCCAATCAAATCGTGGTATCTCGTCGTTTTCGCAGCGTGTCAGCACTGAAATCAGCAACAACAGTAACAACAATGTCCAAAAATAAAAAGGCCGGCCTTGTTTTGCTTGCCTATTCCGATTCGGAACATGAAGATGATGAAGATGAAAATGATTTTCAAAATGATCTTGAAGATGAATATTCTCAACAACAACCGCCAAATGATTCGATAACGAATAGTAATGATGGTGAAATATTTGATGAAAATTCCATGGCAACAAATGGCCGCGACCAAAACAAAGTGGAACAACCGAAAGAAATCTTCTTCGAAGATGTTTATGGTGATGATCATGATTTGTCCATTCTGGAATTTCATCAATCGCTGTTGAACAAAACCGTGGATGATATTCAAATTCCTCCACCAACCCGGATGAGCTGTTCGTCGGAGCTTCAAAATCAAATTGAAACATTGTATGAAAAAGTCAAAGATGGTTATGATCTGAATTTGGCCATCCAGAAACGTAAAAGCATGCGAAATCCAAGCATCTATGAGAAGATGATTTCCTATTTGCAAATCGATGAGATGGCCACCAATTATCCAAAAGAGATTTATGATCCAGAACCATTCTTGCATCCCGAATCTTATTATGAAGAATTGGCCAAAATGCAAAAAGATGAAATGGAAAAACGAGAAAAAGAGCGTAAAGAAATGGAAAAGAATCCGCAAGCGAACAATACGAATCCGAGTAATAATTCGAATCCGAATAAAAGATTGCATCCGGTTGGAATCAGTTCTAATCAGGAAAAGAAAAGCAAATGGGATTCTGGTGCCACCACCACCGGTACCAGTGTTGGTGGTGGTTCATCATCATCATCACAATCATCCGCCGCCGCCCATCATTCAGCCATAATTGCAGCAGCATTGGCCGCAGCGAACCGAGTCAAAAATCTGACTTCCGCCGCCGCCACTACCACCACCACCAATCATCCGCCATCAACGTTGGGGACCAAACCGACTGTGATCTCAGCTTTTGGAACAATTTCCAAGAAAAAATGAACCGATTGAACAACATCGAACATCATCATAGAAAGTGTGTGTGTAAATTATATTTTTCAAAAAATTGATGATGATGATCATAAACCGAATTTTGTGACACAAACAAAAAAATTATCAATAAATTAATAAAATTTACAATGTTCTGATTCGATTATAAGTGGATCGATTCGTCATGAATCGTTGTTTTCTTTTGTCTTTCTTGTAGCCCATCGTGAACACCACTAAAAATGCGCTGACCAATGTTAAAAATTGAACAAAAGCAAACAATATGGATGTGATACCAACACCATGAATATTGGTCAACAAATAATGGTGAACTTTTTGCAGGCAGCCATATTTCCAAATATGTGGTAAATCTGTTTCAGCATTGTAACCACATTCGGCCGGGATGGTTCCATTGTGGTCATTTGGTTTACAACATGAATTGGGTACTCTCATTTTATCGGGCCATGCTTGTATATGATACCAATCGGTATAGTTATTCACTCCGCAACAATGAAATTTCAATTGTATCTGGTCCCATGTTGAAGCAATACCATTGGTATCGTTCAATGAATAACGCGTTTGTATGCCGTTCAACAATTCCGTTTGCAATGTGTTGGATATTTGTGTTTGGAACACAAAACAAAGGACGCCGATGATGATCTCCATCAGCATGATGATTATGATGGAACTTAAGTAAACGACCAATAAACATTTGCTTTGAAACCATGAACCACAGCAACCGCAGAATGCCACCAAAAATGTTATGGTACCGATGAACAGGGCAAGATTGTCCGCCGACAGCAGATGATATGAAGGCAATATACGAGCATAGGTGTTGTAGGAGACGAACAACCAGATGCCCAAGCCTAGCATACAGCTTCCGGCCAACTGAAAGCGAGAAAAACATTCAAATTAGAAAATTAAGAACTTGTTGATTCAAATAGCACACAACAACAACAAACCCAAACAATTAGATTGAAGAGACACAAGAATCTTCTGATGAATGTATAGCCAGTTGCCATTATGGTTAATGTTGCATTCATCAACATTTTTCAATGTTTAGCTTAAATAGCTTTTTTGGATGATTGTGGCAAAACAGACAAGCAATCAGAAAAAAAGAAGAAGAAGCTTAGATATATTGCGTAGAAGTTTTGTTTCGAGGTAAATAACACACTTGGACGATATTTGATACGCGATGTAGGATGGAAAAATAATTATTTTTCAAGGACTTTGTGTGTATCCCGGTTATGTATGATATATATAAAAAAATATGGTATAATCAACGACAACAAAACAACAATGATGTCGATTTGTGGCGGGTAAAAAAAAATCAAGTATAAAATCAAGCAGCAGCACGAGAATATCGAGAAACGGGTATTGCACTTTGAACAAAAAAAAAATATATCATTCAACAATTGAGGATACTGATTAGAATTCGGTAGGAAATGACTTGGATTATTATTTTGGTTGTCTCGACGTTCTCGCCGTTGATGATGATGAACATTAAATGATGAATTCAAAAACAATTCCGTAAGAAAAATCCAATCATCATCGTCCAAATTGGCGGATGTTATTCCATCCGATCCGATCGGTGTCCGCCGATGATTGCCAATCAACGATCAATCAGCGCTTTATCCTTCTTGTTGTTTAGGTGTGGAATTTGCAAATTTCGAATCGCGATCATGAAAACGATGACAACTTTGTCGTCAACGACGACGAATGGCTGTTGCTGTTGACCAAAAGCTTGGAACGAGGAATGTTCGTCATCTGAATCGTTGTTGTTGTTGTTATTGCCATAATAAGTGAGCGCGAAGCCAACATCGAACAGCAATAATAATAATAATATAAATGGCAGATGATAAATCAAACGGACGCGGGCACTGTTTTTGGAATGTTCCTGTTTTTATTATTTTTATGGTGATCAAGGAAGTCATTTGTTTGGTTATATATATCCAACATGAATATCAATATCAACCAGTCGTCAAACTAACCAAACAAACCAAACAAACCAACCAAACGAAACATTCGCCCAAACTCGGCGAGCAGCGGCTCAAATGGCTGGCTGGCTGATTGTTTGGTTCTCGTTTCTTCGGTCGCCTTCCAAGCTATTAATATGGTTGTAATTATTATTATTATTATTACGAGCAACAACAAGAATGAGAATGAGATGCCACACGAATGAACGAACGAACGAAGATGGTGATGGCTGATGTTCTTTTTTTTATATATTTTTTTTTGGGCGTCGAATGGTGGTCAGACACAGACACAGGCAGCCAGAATGTTGTTGTTGTTGGCACGGCGGCGGCCAATCGTTTGCGTGTTATGTTGTGTCGTGTCTCGTTCGTTGCTGCATGCCACAATCGTCGTCGTCGTCGTCGATTGGCGGTTTTGGTTGCCAAACAGCGATAGTGCCTTTTTCGGCGGTATCTGCCTGCCCTGTATGCGTTTAGCCACCAAAACCTGTTGAAACCCGCGCTCTGGTTGTTGGTTGGTTGGCTGGCTGGCTGCCCTCAAAATCGCGTTGCCCAAACAACCAACGAGATGATATTATTGGATTCCCTTATTTTTCAGCCATAAAATCAAACATTTGGCCAATTCTAATTTTGATCATTGGAATCATTGGTTGATGGTAATAAAACAAAAATCAAATCAATATGTGTAAACAACTATCATCTTTGCGGGAAAATCAAACAATTCCCGGTTAAACTGTAAAAAATCAAAAATGAGTTTCAGCGCCCTCTCTTGGCGAAAAACATAAATTTAGTAACCCATAATGATGTTTAAAGATCGCTAGATGGCAGCACTAACGAAAACTTTGCAGACATTGCGTTCGATGATTTTCGTTTTTCGGGTAAGATTCGGTGAATGATTCAAAAAGAATTCTAAAATCATTCGAAATTTGTCAGGCAGGTCGAGGAACGCTGTTTGCCAAATTTGTGCACTCTGAAAAATCACTGAAATTTTATGAGCGCCATCTGTTGGAAAAAAGCTGTAATGTATTTTCTATGGGAAAATCGCAAAATTTTGATTTTATTTCATTTATTTCCAATTTATGGACAATTTTCGGGTTGATGTTAACCGAACCAAACCAAACATCACGCCAATCGCCTCTGCGCCGTCTCTTGGCGATACAATCAGAACGAATTTTGTACGACCCGTACTCTACGCACGGGCCATCACGTGAACCGTAAAAATATTTTTTGCGCAATACACCGATTCGGCTTGCTGCTATTTTGGATTGACACAACTTGAGTGAGACACCAAAACATGATTTTTGAAAAATTCAAATCAAATTTAAAAGTTTGTTCCATAATGTTGCCGTGATTTTCGAGACAGTTTTAATTCTTTTTTTTTTGATTTTTGATTTTCAGAATTCCATTTTGGATTACCTCAACAATGGTGATGAACAACAACCATTGACCATAGCGAATGATCCGGATAGATCGAATTATGAGAATGATTTCAAAATTATCACCGACACCATTCTGCGTGAAGTTATGATACTAGATTTAGCTTCTGTAAGTTTACTGATTTTAAGCATCAATTTTTTTAGTTCCATTATTTTCTCTTTTTCCATAGCAAGATGAAATTAATTATCAAAAATTGGAACGAATTCTGAATCTATCGATTTCATTCGCCAAAAATGATCTCTGTTCATTGAATACTCCGATTGTTTTGTTGAGCGAAATACTGGATTGTCGTACATTGAAAGAATGTGAAAAATTGTTCTCACTCATCGATGAAAACATTCACATTTGGAAAGAAGAATTTTTCTTCAAGAATGTCAAAAACTATCTACTTCGTACCTGCAATGATTTGCTGAGAAGATTATCCCGCAACCAGAACACAGTTTTCTGTGGAAGAATATTGATTTTTCTCGCCAATTTTTTTCCACTTTTCGAACGATCCGGTTTGAATTTGACATCAGAATTCAATCAAGATAATTCCACGTCCTATTTATTACAAGGCGGCGAAGGTGATGAAAGCACCACTAGTGATTTGAAGACAGAAACTGATGATGATAATAATGTTAAGGGCGACATCAATGTTGATGTAAATTTTTACCGAAAATTTTGGCATTTACAAGAATATTTTCGCAATCCGACCATAACATATCAGAAACATAATTTCAAGAATTTTCAAAATTATTGCAACGAAGTTTTATCGGTGTTCTCTGGATATAAAATCGATCCAAATTCATGTTTCTATTTTCAAGCACTTGGTTTGGATCATAAAGATGATAAAACGATATTTTTTGTCAAATATTTAACCAATCAAAAACTTTTGGAACTACAACTAAGCGATTCGAATTTTCGTCGACACATTCTGATACAGATATTGATCATATTTCAGTACTTTACATCGAACGTCAAGTTTCGTATACTGGAAAATGCAACATTAACTGAAGACCAAATTGCCTGGATTGATCAGACCAAAGAAAAAGTATATCAATTGATTGAGGAAACTCCGCCCAACGGTCAAGAAGTGAGAAAAGTTATTGAACATCTATTGCAACGGGAAGAATTTTGGAATAATTGGAAAAATGAAGGCTGCTCTGAACTGAAAGTGACCATTGAACCGGAAGAAACTAGCAAAAGAACTGCCGATTTTATACGGTCCACCTATACAAGTTCCAATAAGAAGGCTCGTTTGGGAAATCATGTGAAGAATGCTATCGCAATGGGCAAAATATTGATTGGAAATGCTGAAATGAATCGTTTGTGGAATTTTTGTCCCGACAATCTGGAAGCATGTAAATCGGAGAAACGTATCTTTACGCCAACTATCGAACAGTTTTTCGAACCAATTCTGAAATTACCGCCGGAAGAGAAAAAGTTTTATTGTTCGGAGCCGAATTTTTGCTGGAAAGCATTACGGTTGTTGAGCCAGAAAAGTAATTATTTTTTCCCACCTAGCAGTCAAATGGTCAAGACGGTTAGCGATTATTTGGAGGGGGTTATTGAACGTTTGGCACAAGATTATAATATAACCGGTCCAAAATCGGCCACCAACAATAATGAAGATAATAAAACCGAAACTGAAGATATTAGCGATGATGAATTGTTGAAAAATGTCGATTCTAATTCGGTGAAAAGCAACGAAGACGATACCATGGATGCTTTGGATAACAATAATCTCAACAATGAACTAAACACCAATACAGCATCCACCATCACCACTGATCCGAACACCACAATATTGTCTGAGGACATTCTGAATGAGCAAAAAATCGAACAGATTGCATTGAAAATCAAAGATTATTGGAATGAATTATCACCAGCATTTGGTTATACGGTAAGTTGCTTGAGAATTGGATTGAGCTCTAATCTCAAATTGATTTCCACCCCACCCACTGTTACAGGATGATGAACTTGATTACATCAAAGATAGTTTCCAAGATCCATTGGCCAGAATGAAACATTTAATAACAATCTGGAAAGATGAACAAGGTCCGGAAAAAGGAAACATGAAAAATTTATTGGAAATAATTCAATCAATCAAACCGGAAATGAATTTATTTTAACCAATAAAATCAATAAATAAATTGGAAAAATTTTTCACATCGTAAATTTCTGAAAATAATTTTGAAATTTCATTCGATTCGATTTTTGGAAAAAAAATCAAATCGTCCTTTATGAATGGTACCGAGAGAGACACGGGGACGGACAGACAGACAAATAAGAGCTTTGAGTTGAGAATGAACGGCGGCTATCATCTTGTCTTAGTATGTTGATGTTGTTGTGGTCGTCGATGTTGTTGTTGTTGTTGTTATTTTTGTTGTTTGGTGCAGTGAGCTCATCATCATCATCACTTGACACTGATCTCCAACAGAATGTATGTTTGGTATATTGAATGAAAATAATGCACCGTTTGGTTGGCACAAAAACAACACACTTGGAAATGAAGGAAATCCAAACCATTCTGCTGGCCATCATTCTTATACATGCTGAACACTGTTCCTGGTTTTCGTTTTGATTTCCTTGAAGCAAAAGCACACACTGTGATGTGGATCCCGACACCACCTCTGCTACCACCACCGTCCATAACACATTGATGATTCGCGCATACACACGGTTGCATCGATTTCATGCAGTCAACCAAAATTGTTTTGGATATATAGTTTGTGTGTGTGTGTGTGTGAACCAGGAAAATAGAAAAGTGTCACGCCAAGCCCAAAAAAAAATATCGTCCCAACTATATATATATTCTTCTTGGTTCCAGTTCTTGTGTCTGTGCTGTGTCTGTGTCTCTGGTGCCTTGTTGCAGACTTTCCAAGCCGAAAGTTTAGACTTTTTTTTCATCTTTTGAACGCGAAAATTCAACATCAATTTTTCATCTGAATCATCAAGCGAAGCGATATTCATTCCATATCATATCAACTAAGCATCCAATGAATATCATCAAAATCAACGTTTGAGAAAATCGTTCCAATTGATCCAATGTATTCGTAGTTTGCCCATCGTGATTGGATGAAAGTGGATGATTGTTGTGCTGATGAATCATTGATACAATCATCGACCACCACCACCACCAACAAATATCATGGGTAATTGTTGTATAAAGGATAAAGTTCCTTCGGGAGCTGTATCCAATGGATATCCAGGGGCGGAAATCATTCGCCAACCGAATCCAATCAATTCTGGTCCGGTTCTTTCGGAACCAGTTCAACGACATCCAGGTTTCAATCTAACCGAATCGATGAACCTGAATGGATCCGGTGTGAATTCCGGTGTCAATTTAAACAATCCACTTCCAATGTTACCGTCGGTGGATAATCCAAACGGTGGCGGCGGTGTTGAACCATTATCCACAATGGCCAATCAAAATTCGGGCAGCGGAAATATTTGTTCAAATTCATCGAATGCCAAAATATTTGTCGCTTTGTATGATTATGATGCTCGTACCGATGAAGATTTGAGCTTTAAAAAAGGTGAACATTTAGAGATAATCAACGATACACAAGGTGATTGGTGGCTGGCCATGTCCAGGGTCAGCAAATCGCAAGGCTATATTCCATCCAATTATGTTGCTAAACTTAAATCCATTGAAGCCGAACCGTAAGTTTTGTTTTTCTTTCTTTGGTTTTTTTTCATTTCATTTCCAACCTAAAATAGATTATTTTTTGTTTTCATGTTTTCTCTGTTTTGAAGCTAGCTAGCTTATTTTAGCTGTTTTGTTTTGTTTTTTTCTTGTTTTATGTTTGGGAAAATCTTATATTCAAGCTTCAGGGATCTTATAATGTCCATTTTTTTAAAAATGTTGTTGTTTCTAATAATGATTCAATCAATTTCTTTTATTAATTACTATCACTAATTTAACTATTAATTAATGCTGGCCGAGATAGTTGGACAAGAAATTTCGATTGCATTTTGAAGCGAAACTCTGCTCACTTATCTCCAACTTCGTCGACTGTCCCACTTGAAAATTACTTGTAATGATGAATTACTCTTCTTGAATTCTTTTTTCCCCCGAAAATTCCTTTTAAAAATTTTTTGTTTTGTTTTGTTTTCATTTGATTTTGTTTCGTTTGATTTTTCACTTTAATTTAATTTTTTCCTGTTGATTTCATCTTAATTTTTAAGTTTATCACCGTTTTTTACCGTTTTGGTTTTATGGCACCCCTTTTCTAGACTTTGGTCTGATGATTTTTTATGGTTCAATTACTAATCCGTTTTTTTTGTTTCATGTTTACACGTAATATAGATGGTATTTTGGAAAAATCAAACGTATTGAAGCCGAGAAGAAATTGCTGTTGCCCGAAAATGAACATGGTGCATTCTTGATTCGAGATAGTGAATCACGTCGTAATGATTATTCATTATCGGTACGTGATCATGATACTGTTAAACATTATCGTATCAGACAATTGGATGAAGGAGGGTTCTTTATTGCCCGACGAACACCGTTTCGTACACTACAAGAATTGGTTGAACATTATTCGAAAGATGCCGATGGTTTGTGTGTGAATCTTCGTAAGCCTTGTGTTCAGATAGAAAAGCCTACCACCAGTGGTCTTTCACACAATACCCGTGATCAATGGGAGATTGATCGAAGCTCGTTGAAGTTTGTTCAAAAATTAGGCCAAGGGCAGTTTGGTGAGGTTTGGCAAGGATTGTGGAATAACACCACTCCGGTAGCAATCAAAACACTTAAACCAGGCACGATGGATCCGAAAGATTTCCTGACAGAAGCGCAAATTATGAAAAAATTGAGGCACGCCAAATTGGTACAGCTGTATGCAGTGTGCACAATGGAAGAGCCAATATTCATAATTACCGAGCTAATGAAAAACAGCAGCTTATTGGAATATTTACAAGGCAAAGGTCGTAATCTTAAGCTGCCACAATTGATAGACATGGCTGCACAGATTGCTTCCGGTATGGCATATCTTGAATCACAAAACTATATACATCGTGATCTTGCGGCCAGAAACATATTGGTCGGAGAGAATAATATTGTTAAAATTGCCGATTTTGGTTTGGCTCGATTGATCAAAGAGGATGAATATGAGGCACGTGTTGGGGCACGATTTCCTATCAAATGGACTGCACCGGAGGCTGCCAATTATAGCAAATTCAGTATCAAATCGGATGTTTGGAGTTTTGGAATATTGTTAACCGAATTGGTAACCTATGGCCGTATTCCATATCCGGGCATGACCAATGCTGAAGTTTTATTACAAGTTGAACATGGCTATCGAATGCCTTGTCCTCAAAGTGAGACCATTTTTGAAAAACAACAAAATGTTTTACAAAAAAAAATAATCATTAATTTCTTATTTTTCAATTTAGGCTGCCCACCTACATTATACGACATTATGTTGGAATGTTGGAACAAAGATCCACTAAAACGACCAACATTCGAAACATTACAATGGAAATTGGAAGATTTTTTCACATTGGAAGGTTCCGAATACAAAGAAGCATCAATGGCTTATTGATTGTGGTGTGGTGTGGAACACACAGCAAAAGATTTTTATTTTATTTTATTATTTTCTTCGTTTGTTGTTGTGTAACGCGCGTTGTTTCATATTGTATAATATCGATTTTTTTCTTTCTTTTTTTTTATATACACAAAATCACCAATTTTTTTCCATAGTTTTTTTCTCTTTTAATCTTTTAATTTTTCTCTTGCTTTTCTGCATTCTTTCTTTTGATTTTTAAACACACACCAGACAAATGATTTTTGATTTACATAATTGAATTTAATTTAAATTTATTATTATTATATAAAATATTTGGATTCGAACTTTTTTTTTCTTTTGAAAATTTCATTTTCATTAGCATTCATTTTCGCCTTTTGCTCCGCTCTCTATTTTTCCCCCATTTTTTATAATGTTCTTTTTATGATTATTATTATTATTATTTATTTTCTAAAAATGAATGTAATGAACAGAAAAAAATCCTCGAATAAATATTCGATTAAAACACGTTCGAAAAATCATAATCCGAATTTAGAATTTTGGTGTGTTGGAGTTTTGCGAGAGAAAAAAATAAGTTGGAAATAAGAATATACTGCTGAAGAGCGACAGAGAAACACGTGAATCAATAATGATGGCCGACCAAATCGTCAAATCAATGCCACCACCCAAATCCCGGGATGATCAAGGTCTGCCCTCCAACAAGTGTCCGATTTGTTTGGAGACCATCATGAATTTGGCCATATCGCATGATTGTAATCATACATTTTGTTATGGTTGCATCAATGAATGGATTCGCAATCATAATAAATGTCCACTTTGTCGACGGATCATCCAGAATGTTCGCCACAATTTTCGTTCAAAAGATGATTTCGATGTGATCGAAGTTCTACCGCCAACCTTCCATGAAGAGTTTGTATCGAGGATTAGTGATAATTATTTTTTCATACATTGCCCCGAGCATCAAGGATTGCATATGATATTTCCGGTTCGGCATGGCCGATTTGGGCAATTTTTTTATAACACCAGATTTGTTAATGGTGGCCAATCAATGTTCATCCATGGCAATCCGGGCACGTTGTTCGTGTTGCCCGAGGATTATGATCAAGTCATTAGGCAATTGGAGAATGCAAACATATTTCAAGCAGAGATTCCTTGGTATCGACATTCTTTATTTTTAAGAAATCATAGACGCCATCAATGAGAAAATAAATCAAATGAGAGGGGGTGTGGTTCGACACACATAATCATCATCAAATATAGATTCTGTTTTTAACCGCTCAAGGACCACGTTGTGACGATTCGTCACAAGGCTCCTAAATTTTGTTTCACAATTAAAATTTGGACTTTTTTAGCAAATTCGTCCTGGCCTAATCCTCCTT
>JAOZJS010000622.1:0-24728 GCA_025882695.1 Amerodectes protonotaria
TATTGCTCGCGCGCTCGTCTCCTTTCGCGATAGCGCGCAGAATCCTATCGCACGCGTGCTAAAGGGAACGCGCTAGTGCGTGCGCTCAATTGGCGTGCTCCCGTTTTTTTCGCTTGCTTGCTGGCCATCGGAATTTGCCTCCGAGCTTTCCAACACACACACCGAGACTCTCGATGTTTTGATTCGAAAAGCCATCGATCTCTTGGAGGCACACACACACATTAAAATGATGATCGACCAAGAGAACACACCAAGATGAAGAAGAAGAAGAAGAAGGAGAAGACATGAAACACAAAATTTCAAAGTTCTTCACCATCATCATCATCATCATCTTCATCTTGTTTATGTAATACTAATAATCTTGTCCGATGCATGCGTTACACGGATGGATGGATGAATGGCTGAATGGAATGAATGGCTGCAAAGTTCGGCCAATCAACAGAGGTACAAGATACAGCTAGCGAGAGAGAGGAGGAGAGAGCTCTTATAACGGTAAAAAAAACTAAAAAGCTTCTTCGCGGACAAACGAGGTAAGTTTGGCGAATCCGAAAACAAGCCAGCAAGCAAGCGGTGGTTGCAGAACAAAAATCATCGTCGTCGTCGTCGTAGCGCAAAAAAAAACAAGAAACCAGGAATACGAGGTCAATAAAATTTGCATTCAGATCGGAGATCTGAGATTTTTTTCGTTGTTGTTTTCTTCTCCTCCAGTGAGTGTGTGGTAAATATGAGAAATGCTTGGAATGTCTCTCTTCCTCTCTCTCCGCTATAACTTCTCCGTTATAACTCTCATCAATGTTCAGACCTCGAATTTACAGCAAGCAAGTGCAACAAAACACAAAAAAAGCAAAGCAAAGTAAAATAAAGCAAATCTCGTCTGAATTGTCGCTTGAATCTTGAAACGTGTTTTTGGAAATACCTTTTGGTGTGTTTGTGCGTGGATAATAATCCGCAGAGAATCCGAAAGGTGCTCAGCTGTGAGCGCTCTCTAAAATTAGATCCTAGCAATGGTGGAACACATGCAGTTTTATTCGGTCTAATTCTTCTTCTAAAATGGAATTGCGGTTTGTGGCAACGAATGAACAAACAAACAAACAATTGATGATGATGATCCGGATGATGATGATGGAAATGATCAACAACAACCATGGCCGTGAAAAATCTTGTTGTTGTTTGTTCGGGTTCGGGATCGGCTGTTTTGGTCGATGTCAGGTCGCTCCTTCAGGATCCATGTCTGAACAGAAACAAACACACAAACACATAGACATGGTCATAAATGGATTAGCAACATTTGAAGCATGCAAAATATGAAGAAGAAGAAGAAGAAGAAGAAGAACGGCAACAAAAAAAAGAGTTGAAACATTTAATGATGATGAATCGATGACTGCGATCATCATCATCATCGTTGTTGTTCGTTTTTGTTTTTAACTTGTCTTGTTCCGTGACCACCAAAATGGTGGCCACCAACCAGCTGATTTGTTTTAACCCATCCAAATCCGTTCATCAAAATCTGCTTGTCGACATTATGGCCACCCCACATCTTACCATCATCATCATCATCATACATAGTTTCGGTGGCTCAATTTCATGGATTTATTCATCATATTCTTGTTATTGTTTTGGCACCACCACGCAATAATTAAGACAATGATGATGATGATGGTGGTGATGATTTTACCTTGAAGGTGGAACACACACACACACCACTACTTAATGTATTTAGTTAATTATGAATTATGAATTAGTTTTGGATGTAAACTTATTTTCACACAGAAACGCAAACGTTGATTGTTTGGGAAACAGATTCAAGAAGATGATTAAAACAATTTGTTACACCGAACAGAACAACAAGACATTGCTTAATTAAACTAAATGAAAGCAAAAGCAACGGCAAACGAAAATACGAAAAAAAATTTCGCGCCCATTCAGCATTTGAATCTGCAGTCACACTGTGCTGCCATCTGGTGGCCACGTTTGTAATTGAATTTTATTGAATGATGAAGTTTAATTTTAAAATTTTTAAATAAAAAGTTACATAACAAATTTTAAAATAATAATAAAAAATAATAGAAATTTAGTTTTTGCGGATATCAGAGAAGATTAAGATAAGTGTGAGATCTGTGATTTTTTTGGATTCGGGGCAACTCAGTTTGATTGATGAATGTTGGACACGAAATCGCGTACTTTGAACATTGATCCATGTCCTGGAACGATATAATCGGCAAATGACAATATGTAATCACGATTGGCTTTTTGTGCATCGCAATTCATCGAACCGGCATCGCGCCAAATTTGTTCATCTTTTAAATCCTGCACTGATTCGAATAGATCACCAACAATCGCAACGGTACCCAAACGATCTACATTACGGCAGATCACGGTAACATCGTTGTGCATATGTCCCGGTGTCGGTATCAGATCTACATCCGAAGCTAACGAAATGGATTTTTGGCCACGAAATATATCGAATTCAAAATAATCACCAGAACATCTTTGGTCGGCGACGATCTGTGCAGCATTCGGGAACAAATTCAGATTGCCAATATGATCGGTATGAAAGTGTGTGCCGATCACTAAGCTCATATCGTCGGGGGTCAGTTTTTGCTTGGCCAAATGTTCCAATAGTTTATCCTTGTCCCATGGTCCCAAAGTATCCACCAATAAATTTTGTCCATTGCTCAAACGAATCAATGTTGATGTACCATTGGCCAACATTGAATACGGTTTCTGATGCCAACGGCTATAGCCTTCTTGCAAAACGATAATCTCGGAGGTCATTTGTACGGCGGGAAACAGTTGCTTTCCGATGTATCAGGCGAAATCCGATAATCCGATTAATAATTGATTCGATTTATCGAAAATTTATCAAAAAAAATATGAGATTCCGAGAATCGGGTGGAGTATAATTCGGGAAATACGATCACGTGACTCAACCGACCGACTGACCAACTTGGCTTAGTTTATACGATGCATGGAAGAATACTTTACAAGTATAAGATTGATAATTTCAAAATTTAAATTTTTTTATTCAATTTTTTCCTCTTCTCTTCATTTAACATTTTTTGAATATTCCGCATATTATACACGCACACACATTTTTACATACACATCCAATAGTGGGTGGATGCAACAGAAATCGAAAAATTTGGGGAAACAAAATAAAAGAAAGAAACAAACAAAATCTCACTAAGATGAACCAAAAAAAACATTAAAGTAGAGAACAGTTGAAATTTTCAAATTGGTTTGTGGGGATTTGGGTGTGTGTGTGGGTGTGCGAGATTCAGATAGACGTGTGCCTATGTGTGTGGGTGTGTGATTGTCCCCTCGGTCCGGCTACATAGATCATCATTACGATATGATCGGAATGTATTGTGGATGAAGAAAAAGGATAGTAATAATCATAAACATTATATAATAACCGAAAAAAAGAACCTAAATATAAATTTTGGAGTTTTTTTTGTCATTTTTTTTGTTTTGTTTTGTTGTAATCATTGTTGTTTGGTACCATAATTTGTGTTACATCATCATCATCATTTCGAATAATCCTAAAGCGATTTGTGTATCGAAAGTGTTGAGATACAATATTCTTGATCATATGTATAAAAATTATGGTAGTTGGAGTAGTATGATTTATAATTGATTAGAGTGAGATTTTTAGATAGATAGTTGTTTTGAATATTGGTTGCGAAAGTGATGTGTGGTGCTTATGAATTATATGTCAAAATATTATATCCGGATCCTTCGACTTGCAACAGGAAAAGACGCTTTTCCACAGCTTCACGATATTTATTCAGAATATAACGATCATCGTCATTGTTGTTCTGTTGGCCCAAACTATGCAATAATATTTGAGCCGTTTGGTAACGTTTGAAGCTCTAAATAACGAATAGTGTTTTACAATTAGAGACGGATCAAAGTTAATGATCAATATTATTATTACCTCTTCACGTGAACCAACCAATTCATCGAATGCAGCCGAACGACACATTTTCATCGCATAATCATAAATGATTTTGTCGGCAGAAACATTATCCAACGATTTATTGATGGATTGATTTTCGAATTGATTTTTCAAATCTTTAGCAATATCCAAACATTTATGATATTTTTCTTTCATGGTCATTAAAACTGTTTGCAATGGAATGAATTGAATTATTATTAGAAAAGGTATGAAATAAATCTTCACAATATTACCGTTACGGACGCTATTGGATGACCATAAACGACCAGTTTTGATTTCTTTATGCGAAAAATTTATAGCTGACATCAAAAGTTGTAGGCATCGAAAATACAAGATAAAACTTTCTTTATTTTTTTGCTCTTCGCTTGGCAACTGGATAAGGGATAAGACCAAAAATAAAGATTAATTACAGTTCAACAGTTCAATGATTTATGGAACATGAGCGAAAAATAAACAACATACCTCGTTTGACGTAGATTCCGATAAAACAGCAATAGGATTAGATAAATCATTTATCAGTTCCAATATGGAATCAACCAATGCCAATACGAAATTTAATTTGGCCAATGTTTCATTGTGTGATCTATCCAAAATGGTATCCTCGGACAATTCTGGTGCTTCAAACGTTACTGGTGGAACAATAGGATTGGGATAAGAGAAAAACCGTGAACGGAACGAAGTGGATGACGATGATGGCGATGAAAGCATTTGACTGGCATTCGGGCAACATGCATACACAGGAGGAGGAGGATGATGTGCATGGTGTGGTACGTTTTGAGTATGATGATGATGATGAAATGTTGTGTAATATGGATGAACAGCCGATGTTTGATAGTGATGTCGATGAACCAGCCGGTTGTTATTGCTGGAATCAGCAGCCCCAGCTGCAGATGATGATGGTACTTGTTGCATTCCGAAAAAATGCCCAGGAGAAAATGCATGAAGATGATGATGGGCAGGATGTGGACCACCAGGGCCAACACGAGAATAATATGGTGCTTGATAATAGTTATGCGATTGTTGCTGTTGATGCATGTTCAATGCTCTAGTCGATCCGTAATAATCTTTGGATGAATTAATAGCTTGCGATGGTGATGGAGGTGATGTTGATGGATGTAAGGAACTGATGGATGGTTCAGTTTTGCTATGTCGTAATATTTGACTGGGATTGTTGGGCGATTTAGGTGAAGAACATGTTGCTCCGGCTTTGCTGTGATAACGTTCAGGTGAACCACCGTGATAGTGATGCTGTTGTCCGGCTCCCATCGGACCTTGATAACCAGATACGTTTGGACAGGTTGATGGTGGACTATTTAAATAGTAAGAAAAAATTAGTTTTTTGATTAGTGTTACGTATTGATTACGTAATGTGCCGCTAATTTATAAAGCGTCACATGGTACAATGAATTGATACGTACTAATTAAAAAATGATGGCGAAACCGGTTGAGGAAATTGTTGTTGTGCATGCAATGGATTGGTGATGTGAGGTATACTAAGACGACGAGATCGATGATAGCTACAGCTGCTACCACCACTACCAACAATAGGTCCGGTACCAAAGCCCGTATTGGATGGTGGACTGGAACCAAGTGTGAAATTCACCGGTGGTGACATTTGACTAACATCGGTGGTCAACATATGTCTCGATGTACGAGAACTGGTACTCTCAGCACTACCAATCGAACTGGATGAATCATGACGTTTGAGATTCAATGTATTCGGTGGTGATTGATGATGGTGTTGTGATTGTTGTTGTTTCAAGGTATGCGAATGATTATGATTCAACGAACGATGTCTTTGCAATGCAGATGGTGGTGTCCGTGGTGGACTTCCGGTGCTATGCATCGGATCCTGTTTACTGGATAGATTATTCTCTGAATCGCTTTCATGGATCACGCCAATACTACTGGAATTAGAGCCAGAGCTACGTTGTATTTGTTCATATGCAGCACGTTGAGTGGGAACCGGAACCGGTTCAGGCATTGTATAATTCTGCAACAATGGTTTCAATGTACGATTCAAAATTCTTTGAGGAAGACTAGATTCTACAGGTGGATTAGCACCACCACCACCGCCAGCACTACCTGCACAACTGCCAGCACCAAATTCATGTGGAACAATGGTGGCCACAACATCTTCACTGATCATTACGAAATCATCCACATCGCTAGCACCGGAACTAGAATCCGATTGTCTATTTGGATATTTTATGTTTTCCTTATTCTTGATTTGATCTTCTCTAGGTGATTTAATGCAATTCATTGCAGTATTGTCGTTTTTCATATTGATACCCTTATTATTAGTATCAACAGGTTTGATGGATTTCATCGAATGCTTTTCGCGATGATATTTGCTATTGGCCGTTTCTTCTTTCAAACTGCTAACTCTTGGATTGGTGGATGTTTTCCCGGGGTGTAACATCGCAGCTTGTTGCTGCTTGATATTTTCCTGATTCTTTTTATTATCACAACAATAAGCAGATTGATCACCACCACCAACATTACTACTTGGGGGGCTTTCTTCACGCAAAAATGGATGATGGAAAAATTCATCAAAATCCATACGGTCTTTGGCATTACGTCTCAAAAGACGGGTCAATAAATCCGCTAATTTTGGCGATGTGCCTTTGGGAATCCTATAATCAATCAGAAGAGGGCCAAAAACAAATTAATGAAGATTAAGATTAAAAATGTTTATAATCTTTTAAACAAAACAAGCCATTTGCTGATGTCAATTGAAATCAGACTCTTAAGATCGACTGATTTTGTGATGACATTGAACCCCCAAAGCAGAGATTCATTCCATTGCACTTACATGGGAGCCAAATTGGGCGTATTCTCATAATAAAGTTTCAACTCTTGCGGTGTGTTCGCTTTGAACGGTGCCTGTCCGGTTAAACATTGATAAATGATTGTCGCAATCGACCATAGATCTGCTTTGGCGCCATATTTCAATGACATTATCACTGCGGTGAAAAAAACAAACAAAACACGAATCAATTATTAGTTCAGATCAAAAACAGTGTATATCTCTATTTCATGCATCGTTTTTTTTTCGTTTTTTTGTTGGCTAGGATTCAACAAATTTTTTAGGCGCGCGCGTTGAATGCTTTGAAATTTTGGCCTAACTGTTGCATCAGCTTTTTTGTCCTCACACAAACGTTTGTTCCGGATTCTTAAATTTTCAATGCCAGCGGCGCCTCACCTCACCACCAGTAGATGAGTGATGAATTCTCACTCCAATTTCAACCAACATCAATTTTTTTTGTTGGCGTAGGATGCACACCATTTTTTCTACTGTAATTTTCTACTCTCTCTAGGTTACTAAGTTAGCGTGCGGAAATGATATTATTTTTTTGTGCTGTTCATTTCGGTCTTTTCTACTACTGTTGCTGCCATTGTATGGCTTTCCAATGGTAGTATGAACCAGATAGACACACACGCCAATGTTCACAGCATTGTCCATGGACGTGTGTGTGTACTTTTTGGTTCGCCGAGGTTCTCTTCTCTCACATAGAAATCATTCATTAGCCGCAGACTAAAATGGAAACCAACGATCATCATCATCATTCGTGATAATGTCATTGATGTGGATAATAATAATTGCGTTAGAATGTATAACTGGCGAATCATCTTCATCATTTTTTTTTTTGGATGTGTGCGTCGCATATCCACCATTATTTTGTTGGCGGATCAAAAAAAAATAGTAGCCAGGCGATCATCATGCCATGCACATAACAATAGCGACTTTGATGGATCAACAGGTGGATTGAATAATGATGATGATGACAATCCATTATTATTACTATCATTTTTTTTCGGCCATCATCAAACCGAAACCCCTTGCAATGTGTGTGTGTATTTAGTCGTTATTGTTCATTTGATATACTGACCTTCTGGTGCCATGTACATTGGCGAGCCGCATAGTGTTGCGGCCATGTTACCATCGGCCAAGAATCGAGCAAAACCAAAATCGGCAATCTTCAATTGTATTTGGGATGGAGGCGGCATCGGTTTACCATCGCCTCTTGATTGATAACATAGTAGAATGTTCTACACGAGAAACAACAACGAAAAAAAGGGGATTAAGATTTATTTTTAAGCAATTTCTTCGTTTGGCCAATTCTATTTATCTCTCTCTCCCCTCCTAATATTCCTTTCGGCTGTCAAATTAATTGCCATTTGAATGGACGGATTGGACGGACGGATAAATGATAAATCATTTTTCCCTTTTTTTTCTGCCTGTGCCTGCCTACTTTTCTACACATGCAGCGTTGGCTTTGGCCATTGTGGCCATCGTCGAGTAGAGCTAATCCTTTATTCTTGAGAAAGTCCATCGACCTAGTAGAAGACAACCTTTTTTCTTCTTCTTCTTCTTCTTCTTACGTCATTGGCATTATATAACCATATATACAAACGCCATTTTGTTTTTTTTTGTTTTTTTCTTCTCGTTCGCACACAAGCATTACAACGTCAATCACCGCGCCACAATTACACTATCATTATCATCATCATCCCCCCGATACAAAATCCTTCTTGAATGAATGCACTTAAACCTATGGGGCCAAAATTCGTTCAACGATATTTACCTGAGGCTTGAGATCACGATGGACGACGCCTTTTGCATTCAATGCTTCCATGGCGGCAGCTGAAAACGCGACAAACAAACAAACGAGAAAATCTCAATTAGAAATGAAAATACGACAAAATATCACAGAAAAAAAAAGATTTATAGAAAAAATAAATAAAATAACATCAACGCTTGGGAAATCAACGCTTGGCGCGAGTATTTCACGGGTGCACTTTGCGCTTAGTTAGCTTAGCCTCGCTTCATACGGAAGCTGCAGCAACAGCGTAGCAGCTTTTAGCCCCTCTTAAAATGTCAAAAACGTTTTTCAATGGTTAAATTTTGGTGGTTGTTGTTGTTGTCGTCGTTGTTTTGGTTTAACCTAACTTGACTTACGCGATGTCAACCATGAAGCGAAAACAACAACAACATAAATCAATAGATAAGACCCAAACGATAAACCGATTTTGGGGTCTCCGACATCCAACACACACAAACACACACACATTCTCACATTCTAATCAAGTGCGCAACCTGAAACTTCTTTGCAAAACATTTTTGGCAAACACCGCGATCCAACCTGTTGATGGGATTAACAAACAGCCTAAGCAAAAAGCAACAACAACAACAAAAAAATCCTAATCAAAATAAAGTCGGTCAAACAGGACAGGTAACAAAAAAAAAATAACGGTGATGGCAACGGCGCGCGATGGTTGTGTGTGTGTGTGTATTCCGGGATATAATTTACATTTGTAAATACTACAATAATAATAATAATAATAATAATCATTACGATTATTATCATCATGATGATCATTGGAAATCGGGACCGTATCCATAAATTTAGCCATTATGGATGTCTTGTATAATAATGATGGATATTATCATCACTACTACTACTACTACTGCTAGACAACAACGGAAAACATAAAAATAAAAATTGATCACCGACAATCCTTTCGACTCGACTGGATATCCCTCTAGGTTTCTCGGTGAAACTAATAATTTTCCCAAAGTAATTCTAGGTGTGTGTGTGTTAGTAAGTGCATGTAGGACACACATGAAACTTGATTGAAAAAGAACAAAAAAAACTTAGTATAGTAAAAAAGAGGAACACAAACCAATTTGTCGGAGAAATATTCTGATCGTTTCTTCGGGCAGTGTCCGGTTTGCTACACACAAAAAAGATTGGGCGGGAAATTGGAGAAAAGAAAGAAATAAAAGAAAATTCATTCAAATTAGAATCATCACATATAAGGGAAAAAATCTAGGATTTCACCGTGTGCAACTGACAACAATAACAACCCCGAATATGTGATTATACTTACTTGTATTGAGATAATCGGCCAAATCCCCTCCATTACAATATTCCATAACCAAATAAACATATTGCGGTGTCTCTTTACAATCCAACAAGCAAACAACATTTTCATGATGCAGTTCGGTCAATTCTTGTAGGATTTTTATCTCCTTTTTCAACAGATTCTGTGATCTGGACAAATTCTTTTTGGTTATTCTTTTGATGGCCACTTCCTTTTCCGGTTTCTGCAAAAAATCCATAAAAAATCAATACATTTATTCGTGCAACAACAACAACAAGAGCTAAACTATTACGAAATCTTTCATTGGATTATCATTGGATTTATATCTTTTTTATATAATTTTTATTTTTGTTATCCGTCTTGGATAAAATTTCACAACTGTTGCCCTGCTTGATTCGTGCTAAAAAATTGCTTGTTCAATTTTTTTTATGGATTGGATTCTAATTTTTTTCCCAGAAACCAAATGGCGCCTCTCGTTTGGTTTTTATGCGGCTAATGTGGGCAAATAAAACCAGGTCTTTCTTGATATTTGGGAAAATTATCCATTATTTCTGTGTTTCCCAATTCAACCCATTTTCAATTGATTGGATTCGATTGATACGCGCGCTCACCACTTTTGCTCGCATATTCTCGTATATTTATGGTCGATGATATAAATCTATTTTTGGGGCCAATCCATCGGCCCGTTTAGACGCGTGTACGCCGTTTATAATGCTATATTTCTTTGGTTGATTTAGCTAAATTTGCTCTTAATCAATCTCAGATTCATAATGAAGGATCATCGCGTGAAAAGAGATTGTGTAACCGAGGCAAAAATAAATATTAAAAAAACCCAAAAATACATAGGTTTCATGGTACATGCTTGCTTCACTTTTTTTTAGGGCTCAAATGATATTAATTTAGTAAGAATAATCGTCATAATCACATGCTTTTAAAAGCATGTGATCATCCTTTTGCGCCTACACCACACACCGCAAGCACTTATGCGGAAACCTCATCATTTTTTCTTTGGTGAGGTTAAGATATCCAAAAGCTTTGGATAATGGGGGGGCGTTTGGGCTTTTTGGTATTTTCGCGGATTTAAGGTCACACGCTTGTGGCGGACCACATGCCACTCTCGAAATTTAATCCCATGGCATTTGTGTATCTGCCACCACAACTCTTTGATTTATGTTTGGATTGTTGTTTTCGTCTTGTTAAAACAACAACAACAATCGTAAAACAAGAATTACGGGAACAAACACAATTTCAAGGACACACCAATGCGCGAGCAGGGAAACACAAAACTATCATCAAAATGATAATTCCAAGGATTTTCGTGTTGATTTTCCGTTCGCTTGCTCGCGCCCTGCTCCTTGTTCAAAAAAAAACACCTCAAAAAATATTTTTTCCAGCTTCAACATCCAGCTTTAAATTAAATTTTTTTTTTTGCGAAAAATTTTATAAGTTGAAATTGTGACCTTCGCCAGTATGTTGTTTAAATAATAATGTTTTCACACAGTGTGTCCAACGAAAAATATTTTGGTAGAAAAATAAAGAGGTTTTTCCTCGCCAAATACAAAAATATGCTACACAAGCTTGGACTTCACACACACAATAGATCGCGCCGCGCAAGCTAACCTCGAATCCCGTTTCTGCTGCTGCTGCTTGTTGTTGTTGTCAATGTTCAATGTTCGCCATCAATCCTTTTTTTTCAATGCGTAACACACTGACTGACTAAAAACGAATTCGGACAACACTAATTGAATCTCTATTTTTCTCTGCTTTCATTGTGTCAGGTTACACGTTGCCTTCAAAAAAATGTCATTCTAAGACCAACTTTGGCTTTGACCACAATGTCACGTACATCATGTTGGTCGTAGCAAGGTTATGCGAAATTCTGTTGTTTGTCCTCCTCCTCCTCCTGCTAGCTGATTGGCTTGGTTGGTCGCAAGCTCGCTTTATTAGCATCCAAATTCAATCAACCAACCATCCAATCAATCAATTTATCCTAATTTCTCGGGGGACTTGAATCCACCAACCAATCGACCAATCGATCGATCATTGATACTCGATCAATTCAATAAATTTTTTTGCAGATTTTGCAGAACCACACACACACAAGTTCAATCAACCAAACCAAATCTTGGCTTCTTCAAAAGGGTTTTTTTTTGTTTTCGCAATGTATATTATTCTCCAAAATAGATTCGACCTAAAAAACAGTGAGTGAATGCACGCACACATCAGAGCCAAATTGCCAGTTTTATGATGGTGATGGTGATCATCATCATCATCATTATCTCCGGTTAGTGGTGGTTGTCATCGATCCAAAAAAACAACAACAACAGCAAACGATACGTTTTGCTGTCCCCCTTCACGGTATAGTTTACATGCTCCTCATTTTTTCATTCTCCAACCGATATTGGCCATATAACCCACACACACATCCCACCCAATAATTTCTCTTCTAGTTTTCCCAACATAAATGCGGAAGAATCCGAAATTTGTTGTTTTTGGCTGCTTCGTTTTCGTTTGAGAACACCCGCAGCAGCAGCCGCATTAAGAGAAAATAATCAATTGAAAAGGCACAAGTTCATATCACATGATGATAGACAAGCTAGCAACAGGAGCTAGAGAGAGCGAGAGTGGTATGAATGATGTTTGATTGCTAAAATTAGGTTATTGTATAATCAAACTAAACATATACACACACACACTCTGACATGAACACAAATGATGAATATCTCCTGCTGGCCCCCTCTCTCTCTGTCTTTCTAGTTCTAGTTCCTATTAGCTTTGTCGTTCGTACTTTTTGTCTTCAACCCTGGAACTTCAAAGACAAAGCATCGCATCACATGCATACCAAACTAACGAATAACGAACGAAGAGAGAATAAATTTACGATCGAAAGTAAAGAGTTAATTTTTCTTTTTGATAGTTCTATTCAACAATAGAAAAAATCCACGCCCTCCATAATGATGATGATGCGGATGCTTGTTGTTGCGTAATTTGCGAAAACACACACATTTTACCAAAAATAAAACAACGTGTGCATAGCTATAGCTAGCTATTAGCCGTATCAAGCAGAAGATAGCGCATCGCGCACATCAATGAATGTAGGTTTTTTGCTTTGTTTCAAACAACACAAAAATGCTTCCCTTTCATTCTATTCTTTTCCTCGTCAAGCCCCATAGGCATTGTTGGATGGTAAACGAAATAGACAATTCAATTGTGAATTTTGTTTCATTTTTGGATTGTTAGCAGGCTTATGTTAGTTACTGTAGCCAGACATAATGAACAACAACCACCATCACCACCACAGCAACATTGTGTGTGTATGTCCATCCTAACCAATTAAGGTAACACACACATATACACTAGGTGTTCGTGCATTTTCGCTTTCACTGGCTCGCGGTGTGTGTGTGTATCTTCTTTTCTCCCCTTTTGTCCCTCTCATTCATCATCATGGCTCCCATATTTTTTGGGCGCCATGTGATCAAACCATGCATGCGTGGAGGCAAAAGTTTGTCTGTTGGAAACACACCACACCACAACAACAAGTGTGTGTTTGAGCGGCGGCAGAGCAAACTCTCGTTCTCTTTTCTTTCAATTCTCAATTCTCCCCCTCTTTTAGCAGGTTTCAAGGTGAAAACTTCCATAACCATCTCGCGCCATCCACAACCACGACGACGACGACGACAAGAAGAAAAATACATAAACGCTATAACAAAATTTTGTGTGTGTGTGCGTTTGTGTACAAAATAAACGAGTTGATTGGAAACCACACACACACACACAAACAAGCATCAAGACACAATCATGTGGTTGGTTAGGTTTGGTGCCGCTGCTGCTAAAAATGGTTAGTTGTTGTCAAGCGAGAGAATATTTATATTATTATATGCTGAAACTTATTATAAAAGTACTCTCGCTCTCCCTCACTCTCATTCTTCCAAAACGTGTTTCCCCATTGAATATATTCTCATTTTTTTTGCGCTGATATGTTCGAGAAACAAAACAAAAAAAAATGAGAGGGATAAATGGAAGCAAGTAAAATCCTGTATCAACTTGTTGAGGATGGTTAAACACACACACACACACACTTGTACTCAAATGCGTTCAACTAAAACAATCTGCTTAGAATGCTGGTTTTGGTAAAGAGTGTGGTGTGCGTGTAGCCTTTTTTTCTTGAGTTTTTAGGAATGAAACACCAAAACAAACATTGTGTGAGGGGAAACACACAAAGTGAACGAAAAAAATAAATACACCAAAACCAGAATAATAAAAGGTGAAATTGCGCATCAAAAACAACATCAAGAAGCTAAGAATAATAATAATTGCGATCACTATCAATCAGCATTAATCGTAGCGCAGTGTCTGGAATAATGATTTTGATGTGTTGATTAAAAAAGCAAATTATTATTATACAAAATGTTTAATTGGATTTTGTTTGGGTGGTTTTTTTTGTGGCTTAATAAACCAATAATCCAATTTCAAGTGGTAAACAAAAACAACAGCAACCTAAAACCATATGATTTGGGCAGCCTTTTAAATTCCTATGCTACCTTGAGCGCATGCGCGCGCACATCATGTGTGTGTATGTTTACAAACACACACACACACACACAAATCATGTGGTATGGCAAGCACATGAGAGACAAGCCACCAAAACAACACAACAATATCATAAACAACCAGCAACTGGCAAATTATTATTACTACTGCCGACGATGTGATTCATTCATCCTCGGGCACGTAAAATTGTTGGCGGTGGTGCCTGGCCTGGCCCTACTAAAATTACCTTCCATAAATTACCAAAAAAAAGCAAAAAACAAAACAAAAAGAGGCGAATCGTGTGGGGTAGTAGAAGAACCACCACACCAACATTAACACCACCACAGAGAAATAATAAAAAGAGGCCTCTTCTGGGTCACAATCGTGATAACCATGAAGACGAAGAAGAAGACTAAGAACAAAAACCAAAAATTTCATAAACATGATGTTTGGCTATTGATAATAACAATAATTTTGCCTCGCTTGATGTGTTGTGTGTTTCCACACACACAAACAACAATATCAAACAGGAAACATAAATAATAAAACAAAAACGACGTCCAAAGGAACCGCGCGTCTCTAACAACAACAATAACGGTCCATGAAAAACCAAGAAAAAACAGTTCGAAATTCAAGTTCGAGGAATCTTGATGCTCTCATCATCATCATTGTTATTGATTTTCGAAAAAAAATTAAAAACTGCCACGCAAACTAATCTAACCAACCAACTCTCAGTGTTCTCCCTTGCACTGGAATGGCACCATCGACAACAACAATAAAAACCAGAAAAAAGAGAGCAACCAACCAACCAGGCAAGATTGATAAGAATCTAAGTACATGTGTGTGTGTGTGTGCATCTCTTATGTGGCTGGCTGAAATATAAAAATCACATTTTCCACGAAACGAAAAGCCAGCCCCTGAGCACATCGGCAGGAAAAGAACCGACAAGAAGAGTGAATAACCGACAACACTCTTCTTCTTCGACTTGTTCCCATTTCTTAGAATACTCTTTTTTCGGCTCGCTCTTGGATGAAGCGATGTGTCTGAATGCAAAGTTGAATTATATTTTTTTTTTGAAATGAAAATCTTTAAGACGAAAGATTATCACTATTATTATTATTGCATCACATTTTGGTTTGGATTATGATGATACAATAATAACGGTTTTTCCCCTTTTTCAAATGAATTTAGCACATACAATTGTAAAAAAGAAGCCCTGGCTGCCAAGATAAAATTGAGGATATTGCAGGCACACACACTAATATTCCGGCGCACAATAAGCGCTCATGCACCTCGTCTTTTTTCATTGGAATCGGTTGCATGGCGTCCAACGACAACAACCACGGCTCGAGTGAGTCATCGGATCATTGAAACCCAGCGAAAAAAAGATCGCGTACATGTACACTATTTTTTCTTGTTGTTGTTGTTGAACTCATTTCAACCTAGGTTCGAGAACAGGCTAAAAGTTGAATGGCTCCGATGATGGAACCACCGCCAAGTGGTGGTGGTGAATCGCCATCTGCCTTTTCTCTGTCTCTCTCTCTCTAGCCTGTCTGTCAAACCTCCCAAGCATATATAGTGAAAAGATGAATAATACAAATTGTGTGTTCGGGAAAAGAAGAAAGTACGTGCTCGGTTGGTTTCATATCGTATTCATACCAAAATCAAGCAAAAAAACATCACCATGAGAATGATGATATTATCAGGATGGTAATCAACGAAAAAAACAAGACGAAAAATTATGAATTTGGCGCCTAAACAAACTGGAAAAAACTCTAGGAAAAACCATAACAAACATATGAATGTTATGTGTGTGTGTGCGACCGAAATAATTCAATCAAAACGACCGCGAAGCTCAAACATGGTTCCATAATGAATCCCAAACATTGGACTGAAAAAAAAGTACTAATGACAACAACAATAATTGCTTTCAACATGCGAAAGAAAAAAATAGACAAGAACAAGCCGATTGTGTGTTGTTGGTGCCGAGCGTGTACATGTCACACACACACACACACACACACACACACACACACACACACACACACAGAGAGAGTTGACAAGCCAAAAAAAACTTTGATACAAGTTTGCTGGCTGTTGGCAGGCAGGCAGCTACGAGACACAAACACACACAAAGACTACAGTAGAAAATTATTAGACAAAAGCTAGTACATAAATGCTTAATTATCAAACCCTAATGTCAATGTCACACACACGCACCTCAAGCAAAAATGATAGGGTGATGGTAATTACTATTAATAACAACACACACACAGAATGCGAGAAAAGAAAAAAAAATGAGACTTACATCTTTATATCTGCCCTTGTAGACCATAGCAAAGGCACCATGGCCTAGCATATCACGTGTGTTGTATTCAAATTGACCAATGGTCTCCATCGTAGCGGTGGTGGTGGTGGTCTGGTCTTGTCTTGTCGAAAATTTGTCTTGAATGAAATAAGCGCACAAAAATCTATCTTGAGATTATATTGTCCGATCCATACAAAACGATTATCCAAAACGGAATGGTGCAAATAGATTTCTTCTTCTTGTTGTTCTTCTGTTTTTCTTTTGAAACGTTTGTCGAACGTGATACTTGTTGTTGTTGCTGTTGTTTTGTGCTGTTAGATTTCTTTTAGTAAACAAAAATTATTATTATTATTGCTGCTGATGATGTAGTAGGTGGTGTTGGTGGTGGTCGTCGTGATCCAATCTACGTAATAAACACATTTGGCTGGATGAATTCAAGTCAAAACGTAGTTGTTTCTATCAAAATCCATGATGATCTTTATGATGATGGTGGTACCATATTTTGTGTAGCATATTCAATCAAATCATCATCATCATTAGTGGTGGTTCATGTTCGTCAACATTTTTGTTTGGTTGTTTCTCATCCTTGCACATCAGACTGCTGGCGTATGGACGAAATGAAAATAAAGAAATATTTTTAACAGCACACATAAAAATTGAAACTATTTCGATCAACTATCAACAAAGCTTACCAGTATTTTATTGCTTGTTTAGGTTCAGGGTTGAAATGAAATTCGTTTCAACAACGATGTTTCAAGTTTCTTGTTTCCGTTGGCGTCGTTGTTGTTGAATCTCGTGATTACGTCAAAAGTGAGTCGGACGGATATACTAATAATGAATATCATCAATTTCAATATTTAAGATATTTTTTTTTTGATAATAATATGATGGACAAGGTTTGATTTTGTTTTGTTTTGTTGTTTTTTTGGTTTCTTCTTGTTGCTTTACAGTTTTACAGTTCGTTCAATCAGATGATGATCAATGAGTAGAGCATGTGTATCGCGTTCATTGGTTTATTATGCGCTCTATATTTTTTCCTCCTCTTCTGGCAATTAAAGATTAGATATATTTTGATTTTTGTTTGGCTTTGAATATGATGAAGCAAAAAAGACTTGTGTTTGCTTGTTATGATGAGAATGAGATGCACAAAATTGTGTGTGTGAGAAAATCATGATCGAATCGATGAATAATTGGCAATCTAATGTTGTTGACTTTTAGTTGTTCCAGGTAGTCGGAAAAAAACAGCTGATATCGAAACAATGGAAATCAATGATGATGATGATGAGAAAATTTTTTAGTAGGGATGAGATCAAAATACTCCAAACTATACAGAATACTCCTAATCACAACAGAATATTATAGTTTCAGGGCTACTATTATTTTTGCTTCGTGAAATGAAAAAACCTAGTTTGATGAAAAAAATTTCAAGATCAAAAATATGCTAGATTAACATGTGATCTCCTGTTATATGGTGGAAATATTTTGAAATCGAAGAAAAATGTGATAATTTTTCTGTACACCTACCTGAGTGAGAGTGGATCAGTATTTGCTTTTTTTGATCAAAGAATCGATTTCGAAATAATTGTGATGAAATGAGATGAAATTTTTTTGTTTTCTTTCTTGCAAAAAAAATAGAACAAAAACAAAAAATACAGAAGTGAAGAAACTAGAATTGAATTTTGATTTGTCGTTGATAATAATATCGCTTTTTATCGCTTGTGTTTTCAATGAGTTTTTTTCGCTTGCCGATATTTTTCATAAAATATAGCTGTATAATAATAATAATATTAACGAAGATAAGAAGTGGCAGAAGGAATCTTCGATGAAAGTGCGTGTTTTTTCTTGCTGGCGAATTGCTTATATTTTCAGGATGATTTTCTGTTGGCGATTCAATAATAAGAATAATGATGATAATAATCAAGATGAATTTGAATTATGATTGACAAGACTAAGGATGAGATCACAAATGAGAATCAACGTTTGAGGAATTAATTTTTCTTGCTTCCTTGCTTCTTGATGAATTTCAATCGGTTGATTATTTATTTATTATCACAATTTATAAAAATGACGTCTTTTCTTGCTGGTGATGTTGAGGTTGTTGATGACGACTTGAAAAATTAAAATCAAAATCAAAATGATGAAAAGAATCGAGCAGGAAATGGAAACAAATCACTTTGTATGATGTGGATGTTGTTGTAGAATAATCGTATCTTTATCAGATACGATAGAAAACTGTTCGGATTATCTTTTTGATAAGACACAACACAACACCACTGACCAGCAACAACAACAACAACAACAACAAAAAATTGAAACAAATTGAAAAAAACAGCACAAAATATTGAAAATTGAAAAATTGTCTTTGTTGTTGTTGTTGTCTTCGTTGTTGTTGTTGTCGCTGCTGGTGCCTTGTTGTCTGTATAGCAGCAATATTGCAAATGCGAACGACGTTTGATCAAATTAAAGAAAAGAGTGAAAGAGAAGAGCATAAAAGATGTGTTCGAATGATAGGAGCACACACCAGCACACACACATACACAACATACGCATGCGCATTGAAAAATCAAAACAAAGAACCCTGTTCCCACCAATGCCGCTAGCACAGGTCATACCAATAATATTTTTTTGGGTGTTGCTCAATCACGCTATACCGCTACTTTTAGAACTTTAATTTTTTTTTTGGAAGACGACGACAACAACAACAATCGCCACAACGATTATGATCCAAAACAGCAACAACAAAACCGAATTGTGGAAAAAACAAAAACGTGGCGCCATCAAGGATAAGCGTGGCGATGATCATTGTTGTTGTTCAAGATTGGTATGAATGAATTAAAATGATTCTAAATAATTATGACGGAGTTGATTAAGTACTTTGATGATCATGATCATTTGATTTGTGGTCATTGAATCAAAGTGCGAAGATTGATGATTCTTAGACGATAAGATATGCAAGGGTGCACGCGAGGGGTTGGTGATCTCAAGGATTTTTGCCAACAGAAATTTCAAGAACAAAACTCGTTAAGTTTCCGTAGCCTTTTCCACGCTAATTATTTTATATTATCAACACGATGGCGAGAAATTCAAATTTTTTTTCTTTCTTGTATATTCTTAATCTTAATTTATCGAGGTCATATAATCAAGTGATGATTCATTCATTCATCGAACACAAACTAAATAATCAAAAAAAATTATTACGATTGCGACACGTTTGACCTTTCTGGCTTGATGGTCATTGGTCGATTGGTTAGTTAGTTAGCGGCGGTGGTGGTGGTGGTGTGTCGAGTTTGTTCCTGGAACAAAAATATCTAGTCAGCAGCAGCAAAAGTATGACATTGATACGACGACGAAAAAATAAAAATAAAAGTTCGATTTCGAAAATTCGCTCGACTAAACTCGATTTTTTTCTGTGTGCGATTGGAAGCAGAAAATCAAATTAATCAATCAAGGGGAAAAAATTCCAAAAAAATTATTTCAAGGGGACGGCCGATATAAACGAAAATGAAACGAAACATTTTGTCCAACAAACTTGTACTAAAATTTTTTTGGACTTGTTTTCGAACTTGTTAAAAAAAATTGAACGGTCAATTTCAACAATATGTATCCGGAAGCACCGGTGAATCTTTTTTTGAGAAATTCCACACTTTTCTTTTGCATGTTGTCCATCGTTTTCCAGACAACATTGCTGTTGCATCATTGTAATTTTTGGCTCGAAGTGTTTATGTGGAAATTCTGCGATGAACCAATAAAACCGATCAAACTGGATGAATTTACCAGTAATCAAATTCGTACGTTGATCGAGGATAAATTATGGATCGTGGCCGGATCGAAAGAAACCATGAAAGATATAAGACTTGGACACTGTCCGTGGGATATCGGTGCACAGTAAGATGATTCGTTTTTTTCATTTTGGTGGACAATCATGAAATCTAATTCTTATAAAAATTTTTCGCTTCAGAATTTTGAAACTTATTTTATTGTGTAGTTGTTGTTTCAAGACCGTTACTTTACAATGGAAAATGACCAATTTGAATATATTTGTTTTTGCATTTGGAATATTATTGCTAGTGGAAATATCCAAATACAATTCAGTAAGAAAATTCTATGAACGTAGATTAGTGCGTGCTTACAATGATTCGTTGGGTAAACAAACATGGTTGGACTGGATGCAAATATATTTTAATCATCAATTGAATTTGGTCACAAGAATCGTACATTTCGTCACATTTCTTCTGGCCTCAGCATGCCTCTTTAATTATTTTTGGACTTTTTGGGATGATATCGTTCTCAATTAGTAAGGTTGAATAATAATTTATCGAATTTGCATGACTGGAGCCAACCGACCAACCAAAATAAAAAAAAATATTACGAAAATTAAGCTTGTTGTTTTAGGAATATGAAAACAAAATCTTACCTGACATTCAATACGAATGTTTGAAAAATAATTATATTCAATCGAATTATGGCTACTTTGTATTGGCATGAAACGGATCGCTTGCTGGCAACTTTGTTCCAAGTAATGTTGATCCACATAACCGGTGATTAGATTATTCAATTCTTCTTCAGTTATTAAAAACGGTAAAGATATGTAAAAATAACAGCCAGGACACCAGATATCGCTGGAGGTTGTTTGAAAATTCTGATGAATCTCCCAATTACTTTGGCGACATTGGGTGCAAATGGTGGCAAATTGTGATAGCTCTTCATCCACTTCTTCATTTAATCCTTCGTAATATTCCAATTCTTCTCTCATCACTTCTTCTTGAATACATCGAAGTTCATTTTCGCTTAAAGCAAATGCTTCTTCATCATCAATAATTTCTTCGTTAAATTGTTTAAGAAAATCCTCCATTACTTGTTTAATAATTCTATCTTTATAATCTTCTGGAAAATTGTCTGCATCATTTTGGGAATCGGTGGTTATCTTTCGAAAACGTTCGATCAAATTGGATTGTCGTTCTTGACGTCGATGTTGCGATTCTTGAATACATCTCTGCGGAAACAATTATCAAACGATACAAAATCGCAATGAATTTCAAATTCAACAAATTCGGACAACAACATACATCACGATAATTCTGGAGCCATCGTGGCGAAGTTTTATACAAACGGCGGAAATTTCGATCTCTTGACATTCTTTTCTCACCAGAATTCGTGGGTGTTTTTAATTTAATTGGATTATTATCACTTTTCAAAGGGCTAGTACAATCCATGTCCATGATTTTTGATTGAATGCCAAAAGCAAAGTTTGAACGTTCCAAATTTAGGAGGGAACAACAACAACAACAATAACAACAAACAGCAAAACAACAAAATGTTCGAACTAATTTGCGGCATGAGCGACATCTGTGGTTGAAAAATCAAAATAGTCGACCAGTCACATGATTTCTGTTGTTGTTGTTGTCTTTGTGCTGTTATCATCGGACATTCCAGTCAATTTCGTTTCTTCGTCGAAAAATGCATGCTAAAATGATCAAAGCGGTAATTCTGGTTGGGGGACCGCAGAAAGGTAAGAATCCCGAATCGATGATAATTTGACTGCTAATGATGTAATTTTCAGGCACCAGATTTCGGCCATTATCATTCAATACGCCGAAACCATTGTTTCCGATTGCCGGCTTACCGATGATTGAGCACCAAATCAAGGCTTGTGTGGCGGTGCCGAACATGAGCGAAATTTTATTAATTGGATTTTATCAATTGGATGCAGAATTCTCGGAATTCATTGCATCAATGACCGGTAAATATCGTATCAATATTCGATATTTGCAAGAGTATGCACCATTGGGTACAGCCGGTGGTATTTACCACTTTCGTGATATGATACGTTTGGGTGATCCAGAAGCAATATTCCTATTGAACAGCGATGTTTGTGGTAATTTTGATCTATCGGCAATGTTGGAATTTCATCGACAAATTCCTCAACCGGACAAATTGATCACAATTATGGCCACCGAGGCTACACGTCAGCAATCTTTAGAATATGGTAATGTCATCATTTTTGATAAATTAATTTCAATTGTGGTCTAAGTTTTTCGTAAATCGAATCTTAGGATGTATCGTTGAAGATCCTGAAACACATGAAATGTTGCATTATGTTGAGAAGCCAAGTTCATTTGTGAGCACCACAATCAATTGTGGTGTGTACATTTTTTCCTCGGATTTGTTGAATTTTTTGTCCACCGTTTTCAAGGAAAAGCATAATAATCAAGCAATAGCTGAGGATGAATATTTGTTGGGCACTGGTGATGCCAACAATGCGATCATGACCAAAAGAGCTCATTCCGATTCGATCAGTTTGGAATATGATGTTTTCAAACGATTGTTTGAAACCAAAAAAGTGTTTATTTATCATCAACAAAAAGATTTTTGGTGGAGTCCAATCAAAACACCTGGTTCGGCCATCTATGCCAATCGAAATTATCTGTCCACGTATCGAAAATTTCATCCAGAATTGTTGTACAACAGCAAACCAGGCGGCCCAACCATAATCGGTGATGTTTATATTGATCCAAGCGCAATCATCGATCCAACTGCTACGGTACGTTGTTGCGGTTGCGCACCACACCACAAAATGACCCTTGACAATTGATTTATTTTTCGCAGATTGGACCCAATGTTAGCATCAGCGAAGGTGTGAAAATTGGTTCCGGTGTAAGGATCAAAGAATCGATCATATTGAAAAATGTAAAAATACAAAATCATTCATTGGTTATGTATTCGGTGGTTGGATGGAATTGTGCCATTGGAAAATGGTCACGTGTCGAGGGAACACCGTGCGATCCGAATCCGGACAAAGCCTACAGTAAAATGGATAATCTACCATTGTTTGATTTGGGCGGAAAACTCAATCCGTTGATAACCGTTCTGGGATGTAATGTACGTGTTACATCGGAGATAATCATTTTGAATTCGGTGGTTTTACCGCATAAGGAGATTAATCGAAGCTACAAGAATGAGATTATCTTGTAAACCACCTGAACTGATTTTTGTTTTTGTTCTTTTTTTTGTTTAATTTCAATAAATAATAAAAATTATTAAAATGAAACACGAATTTCAAATACAATGGTCTATCATGGTGCGCGCTCGCGTTACAAGCGTGATAATCATCCATTATCGGTCAAAATGCTTGATGATGCTTCAAGCCATTGGTCAATCCTGTCCATCTTATTTTAGTGTTGTTCACAAGAAAAATATGTATTTCGAACGGTCACCTGCTCATCAGCCATCATCATCATCAGCCACCAAAGATGCGCCATGATCGTTGATGATCGGATCATCATCAACGATCATCAGGATGAACAATGACCACCACCACCACCAAGTAAAGCGAAGAAGAAAAAACAGTTCTTTTGTTATAGATCTACTATTATGATTTACTAACGAAGACAACAAACGATCCAACCATTGGTTGTTGATGGTCTTTATGGTTTTTTTGTGCGTTCCTTCCATTCCATTCCTCCGTTGACCATTGATCATTAATTATTACATCGCAACATTCTCGATGACCATAGCTCTCGGACAAAAATATGCGCTTTGTATTTGACAGCGATAGTTGATGGTTGATTATCAGCCTGTTGTTCATTGTTGTTGATTCGATCTATTATTATCATTTTTTTTCTCCTGTTGCTTCTTCTTCTTCGTCTGATGGTCGATGACCATAATATGGATCCGACGACCATCGTCGTCGTCGTCTGTGGCTGGCTGTGTTCGAGGGCCACAATGGGCCGATGATCGATTCATTTTCGTGTTGTTTTTTCTTCTTCTTAAAAATACGAACGAACCGGCCACAAATACCACAATCATCATCATCATCAACGGCTGCGGATGTTGTTGATGATGATTTTCATTGAGATAAATATTAAAAGCACCATTGCCATTCCCAGTCGTAAAATCTACTTGGCTGTTGTGCTTTATCGAAACTCTTGAATCACCTCTTCAGAACCAAAGAAGAAGAAAAAGAAGAACATTGTATGTTTGAGGCCAACGGTCTTCCAGATCATCGAAGTAACCATCAAGAGAGAGAGAGAGAAGCCGATCCTA
>JAOZJS010000623.1:0-24658 GCA_025882695.1 Amerodectes protonotaria
TCATTTTTTCTATCATTTTTCTCTCTTTTGTTATTATTTTCCATTCCATTCCATTGATAGTTGCCTACAATTCCGCACTGTATTTAACGTCATCATGTTTGATGATTTATTCTGGCCATTTTAGCCAACACACCATAACGACCGAGACCATCAACGATCATTATCATCATTCGCATCATTTTTTCTCATCATCATTTATTGCTATTGTTCATGAGAAAATTGAGCTCTTGTTTGGTGGTTCACAAAACAGTACAGAATAATATCAATCATTTCTCTTTGGCTTAAGCAAACACCATAGAATTCAAAATTGCAGCAAATTTTACAGTAAAAAAGCGAGAGCATGATTTCAAGAATTCGGAAAAAAAGGTACAAAAAAAGAGAAGAAGAATATTCTATAAATTATTTATTTATTTTAAAAATAAAATTGCCAAAAAACACAGAATATCCCCGTATTGATTCCATTTTGGTTTTATTTCAGATCGAAATCCATCACAATTTATAATGTTCGCACAATGCTTAAATTTCCGAAAACAAGGTAAGACTATGTTGATTTTAAATGTAATTGAAATTGAATTGAAATTGGAGTGAAATTGAAGTGAAATTGGATCAATACTACCCGTATTGATCCAATTTCCGATTTTAATTTTGTCCATTTTAAAGCCTTTGCAATTGAAAACCTGATGAAAATGGACGGATACCGATATTCTGAGGTGGGGGAAAACCGCGAAGGCGAATTGAACAAGAATGAATTTGTAAAGCGAGCAGGCTTTTTTTAAAATCGAGTTCTCGCTTGTGCTGCCATCTGGCGATCTTTAAACAAGTCATTATGAGTAACTAAATTTATTTTTATGTTTCACCGAGCGGAGCGCTGAAACTCATTTTTTATTTTTTACAGTGATGTTCTGAGCGAATTCTATACCAAAAAAGAAAATTTTTGAACGTAACCCACGAGTTGAAATTTTTTGCCTATTCAAAAACAATCCATGCAGATCTCATTAGAAAAAAATGTCAACAAAAAGAAAATTAGATCAAGAAATCAACGCAAATCAACGCTGGAATGTGGCGAAAATCAAAACCAATCAACCTGACCAAGTGGCAGCATCAAATAGTTCTGCCAAATCATTTGATGATCGGTCCAGACATTGCCCCTATTTGGATACAATAAATCGTGGTGTACTGGATTTTGATTTTGAGAAATTGTGTTCAATATCATTGTCTAAGATCAATGTATATGCTTGTTTGGTTTGTGGAAAATATTTTCAAGGTATTTAATCCCTAAAAGCAGACAATTTATCGTATAGTTTCGATAATAATTTTGTGTTGATTAATTGACAGGTCGTGGAATAGGCACCCATGCCTACATGCATTCAGTATCATGTGGACATCATGTCTTTTTGAACTTACATACATTAAAGTTTTTCTGCCTGCCGGACAATTATCAAATCATCGATTCATCATTGGACGATATCGTCTATGTTTTGAAGCCAACTTTTACTGCCAACGAGATTAGAAAATTGAATTGCAACAAAAAAGTATCGATTGCTTATGATGGAACCGCTTATTTGCCCGGTATTGTTGGCTTGAATAATATCAAACAAAATGACTATTGCAATGTTATTCTGCAAGCATTGTCACATGTTAAAAAGATCCGGAATTATTTTCTCAATGAGTCTAATTATGATATGTTCTACAAAAACAACTCCCAAGAACATCAAGCATTATTATTGCAAAGGTTCGGCGAATTGATACGCAAATTGTGGAATCCCAAAAACTTTAAAGCTCACGTTTCACCGCACGAAATGCTACAAGCTGTTGTATTGTGTTCGAAAAAACGTTTCCAGATCACCCAACAAGGCGATCCAATCGAATTTTTGAGCTGGTTCTTGAACGCACTGCATTTAGCTTTGAAGGGTAACAATAAGGATGATTCTTCCATCATATTCAAAACGTTCCGCGGTTCAATGAAAACTTTCACCCGAAAAGTCATACCGATTGACAGGAGCATTGAAGAAAAACTACAGCTAATGGAACATGAAGAATATGGAGAAAAGTGCGAACAAGGAAATTTTCTGTACCTAACTCTGGATCTACCACCAACACCATTGTTTCGTGATGAAATGAGCGAAAACATTATTCCACAAGTACCTTTGAGTAGATTATTAGCAAAATTTGATGGCCAATCCGAAAAAGAATATAAAACCTACAAGGATTCCTATCTCAAAAGATTTGTGATTACCAAGTTTCCTAAATTTTTGATACTTTACATAAAACGATTCACGAGAAATACGTTTTTTTTGGAAAAAAATCCAACAATCGTAAATTTTCCCATCAAAAATGTCGACCTTACTGAGCTTTTTGCGGCGAACCATCCGGACGCCGATACCAGTAAAATTTCGGAGAATTACGGCGACCAAAAGATTGTTTATGATTTGATTGCCAACATTGTCCATGATGGTCAACCTGAGTCCGGAAAAGGAACTTATCGAATACATATTTTACACAAGGTTTTTTTCACTGATGATGATTGTTTATGAATTTATTTCTGATTTTGTTTTCCGATTCCAGGGTACCGGAAAATGGTTTGAAATACAAGATTTACACGTCACGGAAATCCTGCCCCAAATGATAACATTATCCGAGGCTTACATACAAATATGGGAACGTCAATCTTCATCATCGTAGTGATATAATATTTTAGATATAATAAATTATTATACAGCCAGCCAGCCACCCTAAACATTGGCTTTATTCATTTTGGTTTCACCTAATCGCGTGCACATGCGACCTTGCACTGAACCATTTATTCAAGCCAGCCAGCACTTTTCTTTCCGTCGCTTCTACTTGTCTACTAATTATTGGCGAATCGCCTCGTATTTTCAATGCAACAATGTAAAATCAAGGCCGTTCAGTTTTTTGGGAGGAAACAAAATACGATTCAGCTACATAGTTCACCTTGATGATGAAACCTGCCAGCCAATATATGATAGCAGATGCAACGATAATAAAATCCAATGATCCAATGATCTATTCATATTACATAATATAAACTTTATTTGTCTCAATAACCAAAAAGATAATAATGGCCATTATGGTTGTTTTCATTTTCTAATGAATCTATGTGAAGGTTATTGCGCGCGCACTGTTTTCTCGACATATGGTTGGTTGGTAACATTTATCCCCTTTGAATATCATCATCATTATTGTCATGCTTTTGATGATGCTTCTTCCAACTTCGTCACTCTTCAAATGGCAGGCTTCTTTCCCACGTGTGGATATTATTTCAATAACAACAACAATATAGATGCACAAGACAACCCTGATCGTTGATGTTGTTGTTATTGTTGTTGTTTAACGATCAATTCAACAGAGACAAAACTTAAAACTCAGGAAAAGCAGGAGTTTTTTCTTCTTTTTTTTTATTGCGCCTTACTTTCGCACGAGTCTGACACGAGTTTGGAGAAATACAAGAAATTTTCTGAAGAATTGATCAATTTTCACCGGTTCGATTGGTATCGTGTGTGGCCACATGGATGCTTCACCATAGCCGATCGTCAATTGCAAAATGAGCTTCAGCGATAATAATTTTTATTGTGATAATGCCAAGTATGAACGGTCGAAGATAGGCAAATTGAGAAATGAACGGGAAGAAATCCAGGAGAAAACTTATAAAAATTGGATCAATTCCATTCTGATACAGGTAAGGTTGCCCTTGACAAATCGATTTCAATTGATAACTCATCGAACATTTCCGAACAGGGTCGAACGGGTATCACCGATATTTATACTGATTTGGCTAGCGGTGAAAAGTTGATCATTCTTTTGGAGTTACTTACCGGTGAAAAGGTTGGTCCGATTAGTCAGAGTTCATCAGTTTTGCATAAGATTGCCAACGTAAGCTTGTGCATGAAATTCATCGAAAGCAAAGTAAGTAATTTTTATTCAATTCGATTCAAAATACCTTTCAAAATTTGGAATTTTTCGATTGCAGAATGTTTACCTCGAAAGCATCGGGGCTAGTGATATTGTAGATGGTAACAAAAAATTAACATTGGGCCTCATCTGGACCTTGATATTACGATTTCAGCTGAGCAAACATCTAGATTTTGCCCAATATGATTTGAAATTGATCAAAGAATCTTTGTTGCTTTGGTGTCAAAACAAAATCAAACATCTGCAATTTATCAAGATTGTTGATTTCCATAAAAGTTGGCAAAACGGCTGGGCTTTTGTTGGATTGGTGCATAGTTTTCGGCCAGAGTCTATTGATATCGAAACATTGAACAAGAAGGAGAACAGAGAACTGTTGGCAATCGCATTCGATACTGCTTATCAACAATTGTTGATACCAAAAATTTTGGATGTTGACGATGTTATCAACTCACCTGATGAGAACTCCATTCTGACTTATGTGTCTTATTTTTACAATTTGCATAGCAAAATAAAAATGTCGGAGACAAGTGTTAAACGGGTGAAATGTCTTTTGACCAACCTAAGTGACATGGAAAACATGCAAGATAATTATCTGAATATTTGTAATGCACTTTTGAATTGGATCGATGAAAAGTGCAAATTATTCCAACAAGAAGTGGATATTGATTGTGCCCAAGAAGAATTGTTCCGGTTTAAAAACTATTTCTTCAATGAACGTTCAGCTAAACTTGAAACCAGAAATGAATGTGAAAGTCTTTATTTTGAGATTGTTTCCATGCAAAAAGAAGCCAAAATTAAGCCGTTTCAGCCTTCGGATGGCCTTAAAGTTAAAGATTTGGAAAAATCATGGATTCATTTAGAACAGATTGAAACCGAACGTCAATCCAAGCTGAAAGATTTGATACACAAACAAGAAAAACTTGTCAAACAATCGGAAATATTTGAATTGAAAAGTAGAAAATTCGAGAATTACATTGATTCCAAGCTTGCATTATTGAACAAGATATTCGATTCTGTGATGAAAGATGGTCAGAATATTTGCAGAGAAGACTTGGCCAAACATTTGGGACAATCGGAATCCATTTGTTTGGATATAATTGACAATAAGGTTAAATTTGATTCATTGAAAAAACTAGCCTCGGAAATCATGTTGTTGCAATCGCAACACAAGCATCCAGATAGACGGTTCTATGAACAATATAAAGACCATATTGATGATAAACTCAAACACCTCAATGATATGGCGTGCAAAAATCTGGACACGATCCATCTGACCCGTCAATTGATTAACGATTTGAGCTCTCTTGAAAACTTACTAATCGAATTGGAAAATCTTAAAATAAATATAGAGTTGATCGCCATCATTCTTGAACCGGATGCAATCGATTCTATGGAAAGTATTTTGGTGAACCTTGAAAAATTGAAACACCTTGAAATACAATTGGACCTTTTGGAAAAGGATTATTTGGAGTGCAGAGACAGGTTCCATTTGATTGAAAGCAGTGATGGATATCAGTCATGTTTTGTCTTGTTCGATAAAGAATGGTTGGCACAAAAATTGGATAACAGTGTTGACCTGATTGATATTTGTCGTGAAACAATCGAGTCTTATAAGAAAAAAATCAACTATCAAATTGAGTTGAATGATTTCTATTCAAATATTGAATGTGTGAATCAATTCTTAAATGAAAAACGTATCATCACCAAATCCAATCCGTACGAATGTCTCAATTCATCGAATATTGAATTTATTCAACGAAGAAATAATATGATCAAATTGGAGATCAGAGTGAAACAAAAAGAACTATGTTCGGCCAGTAAGAAAGGCTATCTACTAATGAACAATGACCATCATCCGGACATTGCTAATACCATTTTAACCATGATTGAAAATGTCAAAGCCGAATTTAAAAATTTCATAGTGCTTATCAACGAACGAACCTTGTTGATAAATGATTGTATTCTATTGTTGGATTTGATCAATCAACTCAACCACCATCAAGTCCTGATGGAAAGCCTAAGCATGAATGGTGGAAATTTTCATCAAAATCTGAAACAAACCATTGAGTTTTATGCAGATGAAATGCTCGCCTTGAGTGGAATTTATGATAAACTGGGCAGATTATCCATCCATTTACAAGAATATTGCTTGGATGATGTCGATAGCAAGTCATACATAATCTATCTAAACAAATATCATTTGGACCAAATCGATTTGATGGATTCGCATGCATATTTGATATGTGAAATAGATCATTTTCCCGACGTTAGACCAGACCATTTTTGGACCATTTATTTGAATCTGTTTGAATTGATCAAGCAGAATAAGGACCATGTCATACGATTATTGTCGATGACTGAGTTTGATTTCGATACCCATAAATTGAAACAAGTTCTTGATGCAAATGATGTTGAGCATCATGATGATGATAAAAATATGGAAATCTTAAATGATGACCAATCAACAAAAGTCCAAAATGATACAATCAATGTGGACGAAATTGAAATGATTTATAAGATATTTTTTGAAAATCAAAATTCAAAAGAGTTGGAATCTTTTCTGAACAGGCGCGGTCCACAAGTTACCTCTGATTTCGCCAACATTGAAGAATTAACATTGATCATCAAACATACGATTAGATTGATAGAAACGGTTCAACAGATACTAAATTCATGCCAAATGCCAAGCGAAATGACAGAGGAAACCAGTGAACAAATTGAATCTGAACCTGAATTAAATAATGACAGTCACTCGACTATCCAGTTACCGTCACATGACACTTATTCGACTATCGAACAATCGGAAATGGGCGAAAATCTGCAGCCAAATCATGAACCAAAAGAAGTGGTTTTGTTGAGAATAGATCAACAAGCAAAAGATGATGATGATGATGAGAGTAATGTGGTTGAAGAACCGATTTCGCCAATGTTATACGAACAACACGAACCAGAATCTGATTTGGTGAAAAAGAGAAAAATATTCGGTCATAAATTGAGAAAAAATATCATTTATATTCATCAATATGTTTGTGAAATTGATGATCAAAAAGATTTGAAATTTAGGCTTAAATTTTTAGCCAAAACCATCGACGAAAATGTAAAACGTATCGAAATTTTCATAACTGAATTTCCGAATGATCAGAAAAGTAAAGAATTTAGAAATTTATCTGAAAAACTGAATGAATGCAATGGAAAATTGGTTCATTATCAAAAACTGTCCACTTTCAAGGATTTGCTAGATGATTTCTGTTTGAACATTATCAACAACATTGACAATCTTCATTGCATCCGACCGAAAATCATCGATGGCGTTTTGGATGATTCTCCAGAGAATTGTGTCCGTCATGATATGCTAACCATTGAATCGATCCAAATTCAACATGTTTACTATCAAGAATTGTTTGCTGAATTTCAGAATGGAAATGATTCGGATGATTGTTTGCGCGATTATTTGAACGAGATAACTTTGATATTCGAAAAGTATAGAAAAACAATGCAAATGACGAAGAAATTTTTGACGAATAAATGGGATGTCATCCAAAAACAAAAAAAGAATAAACGAATTGAATTTTTGACAAAACGATATGCCCATGCAGGAAAATTTGAAACATTGCCAAAACTAATACGAGAAAAAGTGGCGCCCAAGCAAGCCAATGTCGATGAAAATTTCCACCAAATCACCATTGAAAAAGACGATTTTAGTGAAATGAAGATCAAGCAGAACAACAGTGGCCGAAGCGATGATGATGATAATTCTCGAATAGAACGTCTTCTAAGACAATTAGAATTGATTTTGTTTGACATCCAATCCGGAATAAATGTTCATAAATATCAAAAGGAACAAATTGAACAAATTTGCACAGAGATTGCCAATTCAACCAATGATTATGGAACCATGAAAAAATTAGATGAATGTAGAAAAAGTTTTGATCGAATCCTGCGGCAAAAAATGGATCAGCGAAAAACACAAGATTTTCGAATCACTTCAGAACATTTTCTTCGATGTTGTCACGATGATATAAAAGATGTGGATGAATGTCTGCAAAACATGTATGACCTACCATTGGATCAACGGCAAAAGCTTCAACTTGTGGAAAAAATATCTTTGTTAAGAAAAAATCTTTTGCGTTCAGAGACAATATTCGCATCAATTTATCGGGAATATTGCAACACGGATCAGGCTGAAATCAGATCTAAGTTGGTTTGCATGCAAGATGTTTTGAAAAGGAACCAGTTTCAAATAGATCAGTTGCAAGCTTTCTCTGAGATCGATGAAGATTTCAATGAAGCTTCGAAGAATATCCAACACATTTCACTCACTGTGCAAGTTGTTGATGAGAACCAGATGGTCACGTTGAAGGAACTTCAAGCTCAAATAGTCACTATCAAAAGTTTGCTCGATCAAATCGATACCAATATGGCGACTATTGGAGGTATCGATGGTTTAAAAATCAAATCTGTCAATCGTCTACGAATAATGAACAAAAAAGCCGCCATAATGGTCCGTTATAAAATTTTGAAATATGAAATTGATTCGAAATTGAAACAATTCAATGAATGTCAACTAGCTCAAAGTGATAGATTATGTCAGAAATTCATGTTTGAACTGATGGAACATCGAAATTTGTTTGAAAAGGTTTTAAAAAATTTAGATTTGGATAGAGATGATAATCTCACACTATTGTCGGATGCTTTGGATAATTGGTCGGTGTTGACGACGAAATTCGAATCATTCAATCACTTATTGGCAGTAGATTCATTCAGGAAAAAACTTTTGGAAATTCCATGCTTGGTACTTGATCCGGAGCAGTCAGCTAAAGCCATCCAGTCTAGGTTTAGTGACGAAAAATATCAAATCAATAGATTGAAATCAACTGGACGGCAGACAATGCCGTTTGTGCACGAGTTGAATGATGGAGAAGATGAAATTTTCCGAATAAAAGAATCATCAAGAATTATTGATCTTTCCTTATCAGATTCAATGCTTGAGGCCGATTCTTTCATATCAGACGAAGATTTCATAAATAATAACTTCCAGTATGAATCAGAATCAGCAGAAGATTTGAAACTTCAAGGTATTCCTGATGATAAAAACATCACAGATTTGAGGCAATTTCCTACCAAAGATGATTATCATGTTCCAAGCAATGGATTTTTTGAGTTGAAAGAAGAGGATCACAGCTTGGGAGAAATTTCACTAGAATGCAATCAAAAACTAGAAAAAAATGAGCCTGATTCTTGGATAGGAAATTCCGCATCTTCAATCTCTCCGGAGATTGAAACCGGCGTGATCTATAATCACCAGCGTGATCCATCATATCCTATCATCGATCAGAATTTGTCCGATTCTTCAGTTGTTCAGATTGGGGATGGTGATGGTGATGTTGCGGCGGAAAAATCAAAAAATGAAAATTCCAAATTTAAGAAAAATAAAATTATTGCGGAAGATTTAACGGCCGATAAAGTGCTGAACTCCTCGTTTGAAACAAAATCCGTAACAATGGTGGATTTGAGAAACCCCGATCAAAGTCCAAAGTCACCAAGTAAAAATCAACAAATACAACAACAGCACCAGAACATCGATCAACATGTTTTGTCACCAAATGGTACAGCCGGATCATCGGATAATTGGAACAACAATCCAGAAGCCACTAAAAAACCAATAATCGATTCTGTTCGTGAAGAGAATCCGGAAGAAGTTAACGGGATGTTCAGTATTCTGGACGATTTCCAAGAGGAAAAATCCAAGTCCAAGAAAAAATCTAAATCACAGCGAAAGAATAACGTCTCTGCTGGCCAAGAGAAAAACTTGGTCGAGCATAATGATTCAACCAAAACTTTGGATGAAAATGAAGACCAGTTTTGCCAAGTGAAAATCCATGAAGGTGAAAACTGTCCTTTGGGCCATGTCCAGAAACTGGCCAACGACAATCACATAATTGATCGAAATAGATTGCCTACGCATCACAAATCTGAGCCACCAAAATCCATGTCAGAAATTTCCGACCGAACCGAATGCAAAGATTCAATTAATGAGCCAAGGAAATTTATCGAAGAAATCCCATCGAATAATTTCTGCCATGCTGATTTGGATTGGATGGATTATTTGACTTACAATCCTGAAGAGAAGGGCACAGATATCGATTTGGAGGATTCGGAGTGCAAAAACCAAAATGAGAATGATTTGCCTGAAAAAACAAACTGGCCTAATCTCGATATAAAATACCTCGATTCAAATGTCAACTATAAAGCTAAGCTTCTGGAAAACTTGCATCAAATCGATTCATCAGATCGGATGGATTTATCGAAACAAAATGCCGACTTTTCTCATGAGGATAAAAGTAAATTTGTTGACCGTTTCCAAATTGAATCAGATATCAATTGTATTGGTGAATATTCTTCTCCGGTACTTGATGATTTGGAAGCAAAAGTCGATTATATCCAGCAAGAAATCGAGAATATTGCGGCCAAACTGTTTGATTTGATCGACATTGAGCTAAAAAATCAATCAACAAAACATCCAGCAAACAATGAAGATTCTAAGAAAGCAGAATCAAAAGCCGATTCGATCGTCACAGTAAGACACAATTACGACGAAGGATCGTCAAAATGTGTGTCTGAAAATCTGCATCAACCAGAGCTGCATAGAGCAGATTTGACTATTTCAAGCTTGCATTTGAATACTTTTGGAGAAGGAAAAAATTGGAAAATAATTGAACAACCCCAAAATTCTGGTTCGCATACACCGATTGACGAGAAGAAAGCTTCTGGGGAACAATCTAGTGACAAAACAATTAAAAATAAATCGAAGCAATCTAAAAAGAAATGCAAATCACAAAAATTTTCGCCAATTGGTCTTATTCAAGAAGCCACACCTGGATCGGTACCCGAAGAGATATTTGAGCAGAAAACAAATGTCTCATCTGATGGAATGAAAAATAATAAATCTAAAAGAACTAAAGAGCCAAAGATGAAAGATGAAATTCTCGATGACCACAAAACAGACCAACAATGTTCCAAACAAACGCCCAGAAAGATAATCAAAGCCAAAAGATCACGTCCAAAACCAGTGGCTGAAAATCAATCCAACGATACATTGGTATTGGCTTCAATGGACATTTTGAATCATGGCATTTTAAACAACTTCTTAAATTCTCCACCTGTTGTCTGCAAAGAAAATATAATCAAAGAGAATCTTGAACCATCAATGACCACCATCGAAGGAAATGCTTTAAAGAATGATTTGGAAAAATGTCAAACAACAACTGGATTGTCAAACAATAGTCTTGATTCCGATCTGCTAATTTTTGTGGAACCCACTGGTGGCCATCCAAAATTTTCCGATAATTTTGAGTGCCTTGATGTGATTCAACCTGTTACCGATTCGATAGAGATCAGGAAGAATCAAAACTTGACATCGAAAAAAGTCGTTCGTCAAGATAATCTTAGTGATCAATGCAATGAAATGATAAATGTTGATGATGATTTAAAATCATCATCGGAATCTGATCTGGAATTTTCGCCTTGGTGGCAATTCCTAACTCCTCGACCCAGGGCATCCAGCTCACAAAAACCGGAATTTCAACTTGATTTTGCTTCCATGATCGACTGGAATGAAATCGACAACGCCCCCTGTGGAGATGCCAATATAAATTCAATTAATACTAGCTTTGATAATGTGAAAAACAAAAGACCAGCCCACCACCACAATCACCAATACCAGCAAGAAGGGCACACAAGTTTAGCGATCACAAAAAACATTGAAGAAATGGGTGTGGATAAAAATGCTCAGCATAATGAAAGCCGCAAGCAGCCAGTAAAACGTAACAGAAAAAAATGCGCAAACAAAAAATTGACTGCAGAAAAGGCTGGCGCGCAGAAAACGATCAATTTGATTGGTTTGCCAATGCAACAACCAATGCATAAAGCTACACCCCGAAAAATTAAAATCGTTTCAGCCCACGCAACCAGCCAAATGACCGTTGGCCGCCAATATTCCTTCATCAGATTATTGGGCAGATTGCTGATATATTCTTTGCCATTCTATTTATTATTCTTGATATTATTGTTAATATTTTTAATTTTACCAAAAGATGAAGATGAATTCAATTGCCTGCGACGTTTGAGCGAATATGAATACCATTTGAAGCGAGTCTATCTAAATGGTCCGCCTCCTGTCTGAAAGCACCCGGGAATATTGGTGTTTGTTGGCCTTTGAAAACCCTGAAATGATTGCATTGATTTATCATTGATTATCCAAAACTGTATTTGGTGATTGACAGCAAACAAACATGATAGTTTTGATTGGTTTCATATGGCCGGGTACAAATTCTATTCAAAAATGCGTTTCAGTTTAAGTTTGTGATTGAGATTATATGATTGAGGATAGCATCGCAACTAATTCATTTGACACAAACACTATTTAGGCTTTGGTTGAAAAATTTAACAATTTTGGCCATCATGTCTTTATGTTCGATTTCGGCCATTGTTTCACTGTTTTCCTTATTATTATTGTTGTTGTTGCCATGTATTCAATGCGAAATAAACCATCAAATGTTATTTGGACCCAAGGGGTTTTTGAAGGTGATGGACAAATCAAGCTTGCATTCTAAATAAATTGACTTATTCTTGATTTTGATAAACAGTATGATTATTTTCGATTCGAAGAATTTCTTCAACGATATAATAAATCTTATGGCCAAGATGTAGTCGGTAAAATGAATATTTTTCATGCAATCGTATGAAAGTATCTGAAATTTTGATTGATTATTTAGAGAAAGCGAGACGCTTTAGAATATTCCAAAAAAATTTGGCTAAAATACGTTTATTAAACCAGCACGAATTGGGTTCCGGTGTATATGGTGTTACGCCATTGACTGATTTGAGCCAAGAAGAGTTTGCAGAAAACTATCTTGGTTTCAAGCCCGAACTTTACACTAGAAGCCCTATAAATAATCGCGTTCAGCCCGTAAATAATTTTCATGCTGATGCAGCGCCAGATCAATTCGATTGGCGCACCAAACCAGGCGTGGTTAGTTCGGTGAAAAATCAAGGATCATGCGGATCATGTTGGGCTTTCAGTGCTACTGGAAACATTGAAGGTGTTTATGGTGTCCGAAAACATCAAAGTGTTTCACTTTCCGAACAAGGTCTGTCTGTTAAGCTTCTATTTTTGGTTTTTCTCTTTCAATCTGATGGATCTGATGGGTTTAAATATTTTTTACGTCAGAACTGGTGGACTGTGATACGTTCGATATGGGTTGTGGTGGCGGCCTACCAACTAACGCATTCAAAACCATCATTGAATTAGGGGGCATCGAAACTGAATCCGATTATCCATACCATGGGGATAATGAAAAATGTCATTTCAATCAAACACTTTCTCGGGTCAGAATTGATTCCTATGTGGAATTACCTCAAAATAATGAGACCTATATGAAAGAGTACTTGTTGGAGAATGGACCATTATCAATCGGAATCAATGCTGCTGCAATGCAATTCTATTTTGGCGGCATATCACATCCGCCTCATTTGCTATGTCCTAATAATCTTGATCACGGTGTTTTGATCGTTGGCTATGGAATCGGTAAAACCCGAATCCTGCATCAAACACAGCCATATTGGATTGTCAAGAATAGTTGGGGCAAAACATGGGGTGGGTAGTCATCGGTTTTATTGATCTTAATTATTATTAGGGGAATCGTCAAAGTTTAACTTTAATTTTAACAATATATAATATTTTTTACAATACAGGTGAACATGGTTATTATAGAGTTTATCGTGGTGACAATACTTGTGGCCTAGCCATGATGGTCTCTTCGGCTGTTATCAATGGATGAATTGATACTCTCAAAAGATTGTGTTTTAATTTTTCTTTTTGGATTTATTGACAACATGCACAAGCTATACATAGCTATACATAGCTATTCTAGACATCCGACCAACAATACAATACATTGGACACAGCATAGAATTGAGATCACAAAGATATTGCAGCATATTGCAATTATTTTAATAAATCAAGCTAATAAATCTTAGTTTAAGTTTTGGCATTAATGACGTTCTAATCAAGAACATGCATTCTCGGTGAAATCCTTTTTTTTGTTCATTTTTCGTTGAATGAAGGAAATTGTGGATGATGCACCAAACATCATCACCATAGTGTGTGTGCATCATTGTGTGTTGGCAATATCTGACTGGGTTCTATATATGGCCAGTTGCCAGAATTCGAAAATTATATAGACCAAAGCATCAGAACAGTAATATCTTGGCCATGTGATAAAGGAAAAAAAAGAGAGGATTGGATACGTTCAAGAATTAGATGGAAACCAGCATTACGCATCTTGGGATGCTACACAATATTCTTTGAGCATTTCAATGATACTTTAGCCAAACTTCTAGCTTTTTTTCTTGTTGTTGTTGTTGCTTTCTCAGACATTCTGGCATTGGTTTTGTTTTCCGTAGATTCTTGTCAACATCGCTACCGACAACCCAGATGGCAACCATAGATCATACCAATATAAATCATTGAATGGTACTTTTTTTCCGCACTGATTCTGATTTTGGTGTCCAACGCCCAATTATAATTGATTGATCTCGATTAGAAGCTCAACCGGAACCCACAAAGCCATTGACCACACAAATGCCTGTTTGCTCTGTCTCTCGCCAAAATGTACCAACTTTGCTTCACTATCGATCAACAGATCTATTTGATGGATTGTAAAAGATTGAGTTTCTAGAATAATATCGAGCGTAATCATAATCCAAAAACATGATTATGGAAGCAAGTAACAAAAAGAAATTATTATTTCAATATTTGCTACTATTTGGTATCCTGTTTGATCATGGTCGATTTGGTCGGACCATGGACAAAATTTTGGATCAGATTAGCTGTGATTTCAATGATGCTACCCTTTGTAATTGGATCAACAAAAGTCATGATAACAATGATGATGAGAATGATGCTCAATTTATACCGATTTTTAACCGATCAACCAGTACCACAAATTTGGATTATGAAGACAAAGAAGGCAAGTTGTGACAGATTGCATGAACAATTTGTGATGACAATGGTATATATTTTTCAACGCTGCTTTCAGACAATATTCTAGATCAAGTTTTAGTGATTCGCGCTAATCATAAAAATTCGTTGATCACACTGGAAAGCCCAACATTGTTTTCGAGTGAAGAGCATGATTATGAGCTGAATTTTGAAGTTTACCCGAATTTCATTGGCTATATACAAGTGGTCATCCGACAAGAATTAATCGAATCTCAGATTTTGAAGATAAAAGCCAATAAAGATAGAATGTAAAAATATTATTTTCAAATTAGAAACTAGTTGACTATTATTATTCCGAATTATGAATTATTAATTTGCTTTGTATCCTACGGTCCATCCATCCATCCACCCACACACTTACTGAAACACCCACACACATGCACACACTGTTTGCTGGCCAAAGATGGAAAACGTATTCCGTGGGTTTGCCCAAATATCCAAAGATGAATATTCTGTTGGAAACAAAGTTCCAGGAAACAACTTCCGCCGGAGCTGATGATGATTTTGTGGCATTCAATTATTTGAAAATCATCGACAAAAGAAAAAGTAAGTGTGGGCAGAAATAGATGATGATGATGATTCTGATTGCATCTGTCTTACAAAATAAAAATCTTTGTTCACGAAGTTGAGGATGGCGGCCAATGTGATTATCAATGTCCGAATAGTGATCGCTGTCTGGCCAATCAAAGCATCTGTAATGTGTTCAAAGAATGTCCAGATGGTCAAGATGAAACGTTGAATTGCGGTACTTTTTGCTACAAAGTTTCATTATTATTTGTGCAACGAAAAATTTGGTCATTTGCTTTTTTTCACTACAGATCGTTTGCCAAGCGGAAGTTATTGTACATTCGACAACAATTTTTGTTCGTGGTTCAACTACGATGAACCTAATTCCAGCGGCCAATGGATTCATTCCAGGAACGAGTCCATTGGAAGTCATGGAGCTGATTCCGCTTCAGGCTATTTAGGAGTGGTATTCAATGGTGTACATAAGTTTGCTTTGATCACCTATCTGAAAAGTCCATTGTTTGATCAGATTCCGTTGTATCATTCCGTTGTTTCATCAAAATATTTCCAAACTTGTCAGGCTCGTTTTTCCTATCTGTTTCGTACAGTATCTATTGATTTGGCCCTAGAATTGGAACCACATTCGAGCCACAATCAGCGACACGGTGATGGTACCATGACATCGGATAAATCTAATAAGCCCATTCAATTGTGGCGTCATTTCAACAAAAAACTATCAAACAAGTGGGAAAATGTGTCCGTAACATTGCCAATCAATTTTCATCACAAATATCGGCTTAAGTTTGGTGCAGCTTTGGGATTGAAATCCACCAGTACATTTTCGCGAAAAATCTATGTGGCCATTGATAATTTTAGTTTAAGTAAAGCTTGCTTCGGTATAGGTAGGTAATCGAGTTTGACAACTGAAACCTATGGTTATGGTTTTCGAATCAATCCATCAATGAACAGATGTGCCCCAAAATGAACCACGCATTCCCGAGTACATTCCTCAAGAAATAAGCTCAGAGAATTTTTTTCATCTTCCCAAACTCAACAAATCGATCAAAGGTAAAAATAGATTGCTTATAATTGGCTCAGGAATTAACCTCTTAAGGATTGGGTTGATGGTGTTAATAAATCAGCTTACACATTCACATCATGCGGAGCCAATGGCAGAAGCGGACCAAGTTATTCACAGTGCGAATTATTCTACATGAATAGTTCAACACGCGCAGCTGTGTTCGAGAACCAGAAGAATCTTAATTTAAATCTGAACGTCAATGGAACACAAATGTGGACCGTTCCAAAATCTGGATATTACACGTAGGATGATGTCGATAGGACAATGTACGAATCAGTATTTATAATTTTTACCAATCATTTTGCCTCAGGGTGATGGCTCAAGGTGCTGATGGTGGTCGAGGCCTGTATCAACACCCGGGAGGTAAAGGTTCAGTGGTGAGAGCCGTGTTTTATTTCAACGAAGGTGATACAATTTTTCTGGTGATCGGCCAAGCTGGTAGCAATGTTTGCTCAGTCAATACTGATCATTTTGAGCAATGTCGACATCCCGGAAAGAATTCGAAAATTTCCATCGGTGGTGGTGGTGGCGGTGCCACGTATGGTGAGCAGTCAACATTTATTGATTAGTTAGATTTTGTTGCACATGCTCTTTTGTTGTTTAGTTTTCAAGCTTGATCCACATTCCGAAGAAAAATGGAAACCATTGTTAATAGCTGGAGGTGGTGGCGGTGGAAGCGGCAAATTTAATCCTAATTTCAAACTATCCATCAGTCAACATGGTCGTGGATTCGATATCTACAACCTTGGTGTTGAAGGGAACGGTATTGGTGCAGGCGGCGGATGGAACAGTTCCAGATCAAGGGTGGTGACAGATAACCAAACTGGCCAATCATTGTTGATGGGTGCCCTGGGCGGCCAACCATGTCAAGCATTGGCAAAATGGCAAGTGTTTGGTGGATTTGGTGGCGGCGGAAGTGCTTGTCGTTCGGGCGGCGGTGGTGGTGGATTTCATGGTGGAAATGTAAACCGGCCGTATGATGCCGGTGATGGTGGTACTTCATTCGTAGCATTCGAACAGTCATTTTTGCAATCGTTCAGCGATCCAAATTTATCGGTCATCCCCGACGATGGACCAGACAATGGAATGGCCATGATAATTCCACAAATCGATGTTTGTTGTAATGATGGGCAATTCTCTTGTCTGATTGGTGGCCAAATATCAAATGGTACTTTGAACAGATATTGCATTTGTGGTGAAGAGCGATTCTTGCCCAATATTTGTGTGTGTAAGTAAATCGATACTTTTGAACCGAATTTGAATTTCAACAAAATTTCTATCACTACTTCCTACGATACTTTTCACCTATAAATTAGATGAACGAACACGTTATGAGTTATTGTTGTGGGCGGCACTTTTGATCATATCATTGGCGCTGATACTGATCACACTAATTCTGATTGGTAAGCATTCTCTTAGCTTCTTAGCTTCTTAGCTTCTTAGCGAAAAAAGTTAAAGAGCTTGATTATAGACTAGAAATTGCAGCAACAAGTTGCTTCGATATTTTTAGACAGGCTGTACTCTAACTGTAACTCTAACCGTATAACTCCTTGTTCAGTATTTCAACGCAGAAACTCTCGTAAAAAACAAATGCTACAATCAAATGGCTCCAATGACATGTATTTGCTTTCGAATAGTAGCTCAACCGACGTTCAACTGAGTCGTTTGAGAAGCCAGAATATCATAACAGAATACAACCCAAATTATGAATTTGGCGGATCCACTTGCACTCTGGGTGATTTGAAAGAAATTCCTCGGGAAAAGCTTAATTTAGTCAAGTAAGATGAATAAAGGTGGCCAACGACTTGATTTGATTCTCTCAATTTAAATTACTAATGCAGGGCTTTAGGCCAAGGAGCTTTTGGTGAAGTTTACCAAGGATTCTTGCACAACATGCCTGATGAGAATAATGATGAGCTTCCGGTTGCAGTGAAGACCTTACCAGAATATTCGGCTAATAAACAAGCGGAAATGGATTTTCTAATGGAAGCCTTGATCATGTCCAAATTCAAACACAAGAATATTGTCCGATTCATTGGAATATGTTTTGAGAAGATGCCCAGATTTATCATTTTGGAGTTATTGGCTGGGGGAGATTTGAAAACGTTTCTTAGAGAAAATCGTAGCACAGTGGACAGACCATCACGTTTGGTGATGGGGGATCTTTTGGTTATGGCATTAGGTATTTAATTTTTATGGAATGCATTCTGCGCCAACGCATGCGCAAGCGCGTCAAATTCAAACTATCAAAATATCTAATATCTATCTATTCAAAACGGTCTAGATTTTTAATTTTTTTTTGTTGTTGCTTTGGTTGAAGTTAAGTTGAGTTTAAGTTGAGGTTAGATTTTTGGGAAGTGTCAAATGTAGGAAATGGGTGCACGCGCTCCTAAGTCGCTTAACCATGCAAACTGCCACCTAACATACGGTTTCCTGAATTCGTTAGATGTTGCCTGTGGATGTCAATATTTGGAGGAAAATCATTTTATCCATCGGGATATTGCTGCACGAAATTGTCTGCTTACATCGAAGGTCAAAATGAATTTGAATGACAATAACTATCATCAGTTTAAAAGTGGACATGGTAAGGGTGATTTCCATCTGGACGATTATAAGAATGGATTCAACAACAGTGGCATAGTGGTGAAGATTGCCGATTTTGGAATGGCCAGGTACAGATCAGCGATTGAGCAAAATGATTTTTTTTAAATTTTGAATTTTGTAACTTTTTTACAAAATTGAAATTGAAATAGAGACATTTACCGAGCTGATTATTATCGAAAAGGCGGCAAAGCAATGTTACCAGTTAAATGGATGCCGCCGGAAGCATTTTTGGATGGGGTTTTCACATCCAAAACCGATGGTATGTTGTATTTAATGCAGCTGAAAGATGAATTTTTCCATTTTTTTCGGTTTAGTGTGGAGCTACGGTGTGCTACTATGGGAAGTTATGTCAATGGGATATATGGTAAGCAACAACAACAATAACAACATGATTTTGAATCTGATTGATTGAATGTTGATTACCTTGTGGATTAGCCTTATCCAGGAAGAGGAAATCAAGAAGTGATGCAGCTTGTGACATCCGGTGGCCGTTTAGAATGCCCGAATCCATTGACTCCGCAACAAGTTTATGCCATTATGGTGCAATGTTGGCAAGCATCGCCGGAAGCCAGGCCTAATTTCTCGACCATAATTGAAAGAGTTGGATATTGCCTACAAGACCCGGATGTGCTAAACGTACAGCTGCCGATATTTCATCGAGCTGCTTCGGTCGAAAAGGATGTAAGTAAAGGATATTTGGTGATGACAGCTTGATTGTTTTGTTTTTTGCAGACAACTTTGATGCGACCACCAGCGGATACCACCGATTATCTAATACCAAACAACTTTGGTTCGCAAACCAATTCTAATTATAGCGTAGCAACAGAAAAAACTGAACTATTATCGCCAGACACCTGTTCAACTTTGAGCTGTAACAATGATGAAATAATCAAGTCGATGGACAACATTGGTCATCCAAGCAATATGGCTATGATACCACCACCATTATTTAAGATTCCGGTGACCAATCACCATCAGCACCACTATCATCCGCATGCGACCAATTCTTCATCTAATTTCATGATAAATCCTAAGTCGCCTTATGATATTGATCCTGTAAATGAGGACAATCGTAACGATAATGATGATGATGATGATGATGATGATGGTGCTGCAGCTGTAATTGCAAACCGTTTTAACAGTGCCGAAATAATTTTGAATCCAAACAGATTGGCTAATAATCCGCATCCATCTGTCAGATATGTCAATGTTACTGTCAATCACAATAATAATAACAATACTAATAATTTAAACTTGTTCAATCAAACTTCATTGACTTGATATCAAAAACAGAATTTGTTTTTCATTTTTTTTGCTGCAAACTACATATTGTGCTGAAATCTCTGATCTTGATTTTATGTGTTGTTAATCCATGTTAAATGATTCGATTCTATTCGATGCTAAAATGTTGTCCAAATTATAATGTCTAACGCAATTGTAAAAGACCATCTGGATATTCACATTGATATTGCATTTTGAATTTCAACAATTTTATTAAAATTCTCTCATCTCTGGTTTGATTGAAACTGGTGTGATTTACTGATTCAATTAATGTGGATTCAACAATCCAATTAAGGCAAATAGGCAAATACATGTTTGGTCAATTTCACTATAAGTAATGTTCGTAGTGACCACAATTCTAGTGTTTAGAACCAAGAGGAAAAATTGCAAAATCATTTATTCATTTGATTTATTTCCGAAAAACTATTGGTCCCAATAGTAATTAGATCTGTCTCGATTTCCCCGAACACACACAGGCACACACACACACACACACTGGATTCGCGTAGAAAATTCTCTGTTCTAGAACAATTGGTTTTGAAGGCATTAAAAATAGAAAAGAAATTTTTTTTGGTATCGGAGGCTTGTTATATAAATCACAACGATGATCTTTGACAAAACTAGTAATACCCGAAAAAAGCGTATATTTAGCTTGGAAAATTCATTAAAAAACATAACATCCCAAAACAAAAATGACCAATAATGCTAATGTAAGAAAAATGCGCAAAGATAATTATCTTTCTGAATTGATTGAATGGATGGCCAATGATGATATGTTCAACGGTATATTTCATTGCACCATACAAGAAGTAGACAAAGATTATCAAATTTTAAAGACTTTGATTGATTCTGGAAAGTTTCACTTGGAAATCACCCGAGATGAGATTAGCGGAGCCTATAGCGAAGAGAAACTGAAATCCTCCAAATCCAGAATAATGTATCAAAAGCATTTGACCAAAGCCCAGTACTTTGTGGGGCAACAAAACTATTTAGCTGCGGCCCATTCTTACGCTAAAGTAAGTATGAACCAAAAAAGAAGGAGGTATCTGTATGTGTGTTATAGTCACAATCTCCTCCCCTTTTTGTTGTCTTTCATTCAGGCTATTGTCAAACATCCATTGCTAAATGAACTAGATTATCAATCATTGGCTGAACTGTATTTGTCTCGTGCGCAATGCTTCATACACATGAAAGATGAAGAGGCGGCTGCAATAGATTTTCAATTTGCCATTACAGCAGACCCAAACTATTCCATGTCCAGAATGAATGATAAAGATCGACAAATCTATGATCATTATAAAACATCAATTTCGATGATTTGTGGTGATCGAGGCCCACAGGCCAAAATTGGATATCAGTTTGAGGTTGTTTATGATAAACCAGAACAATGCTTTCGGCTGAAACCGGCAGAGGAGATACCAATCGACACGTTGGTTTGTGTAGAACGTCCTTTGGTCAAGTATTCGTGTACAACATTCGATAATTGTGCGCGCTGTGACAAGTATATCCGCGATTTTCTTTATTGGCCCTGTCAGTTTTGTTCGGACATGGTTTTTTGCTCGCCTGAATGCTATGAAAAAGAGTTTGAGTTTCACAAATATGAATGTGGCTTGAGCCGTTACGCTAGCCAAATTCCATTGATGATTTTGATGTTGCGTTTCTATTTCCGTACTCGAACTTCTCCTGCTTTTCCTTGTCCGGTTGGTACCGATTTCATGGCAACATATTTGCAAATGTTTGATAAACAGGAAAACAAAGAGATCAACGGGCAGCCACAGCCATTCTATTTGAACGTTTTCCGTCAATGTATGGATGGTCATGAGAAACGAATCGATTTATTGAGAAACAAGCGACATTATTATGCTTGCTTGATCATGGCTGTAGAATTCACTTATCTTTACGATGCCTTACTGTTCAATGGTCAAGTGGTGCAAAACCAAAAGAATCAATTTCCGTCCACCATTGGTGTTGATTTGGAAACTGATTTTGAATCACCACTATCGCCACCGATGCCAGAGTCTAGATTCGAATGGGCTAAATCTTCTCATCAGAGCACTATTCATTTGATAGCCGATGTATTCCGTGACCTGAAACGGTTTGCGGCTTGTCCATTTAGCAAGTTCGAAGTGCAACCGATAGACCATCGTAGCAATGTTCGCAAAGAGAGAAGGATTCTTTTGCTGTGCGGAATATTTTTTTCCCAACAACAATTGTTGGCGACCAATTTGGTTCCGGTCTATCATCGACATTGTGGCTTGATAGAAGTGCGTAGCAGCAAACCAATTTTGAAAGGTGAAAAATTATTGTTGGATAAGAACATTTTAGTAAATAATGGTGGCAATAGCGGAGATAGCAGTGCTGGGGATGGAATCGGAATTTTTTGAATCTTTATAATGATTATGATTAACGTGATCAATATGATCACTAAGATGAGTTTCCAACAAGAAACAAATTGGGCATACAGATTTATTGAGATGACCAAAAACCTGATGGTTTATTCATTGTTTCTATTGTTTCCTTTATTTTAATAAGAAAAGAATATTTCTAAAAATTTCGTCCATTTTGGCCATTTCTAATTAAGGTCAAAAGACATGGACAATGATTGGTTAGTGTGGTTGACTAGCAATTTTAATGATGTGCGCCATGAATAGATGGTATATTGGTCGGAAGAATCATGTTATGCTGAATTGTGTTTTTTTTTCTGTTGTGCCTCATTGATCGACCGACCGACCAACCAACCAAACAACCAACCAACCAAACAACTCAAACAACTGATTATTGTCCGAAATACAAATGGGGACAGCAAAAATTCCCATTTCTCATTTATCATTGGCATTGTTTCCTTTCAATTAGGGCTTGTTTGTCAACAACTAAAGTATTACTAAACATTTGGAACAATTTGATTATGATGAAAAAAAAATAGACATAGAATTCAATTTATTTGAGTTTGTAAATCATGCATGTTGGTCTTGGATTTAGGATTGAATTGCGGGCTTGGAAAAAGTGTCTTGTTTCTTTTCGCAGAATCGCCAAGTGCCAACATCAAACTAAACGGAACATGTCAAGAAGGTCATCATTATAGCTACGTGCTATTTCACTGATCACAGTATTGAGATTTTTCAACTAACGCCAAAAAGGCGGAGAAACAATAAAAGAGTAAAGAGTAAAGTAGAGAGGAGGAGGGCACAAGAAATTGGTTTTTGTTTAGTTAGCTGTTGTTGTAAGGGCAAAGCAGATACAAACCAATGTTCTCAATTGGTTGAACGATTTCCTATCGAAACGTTGGTCGGAGCTTAATTGTTCATATTTTTCGCGCAGAAAATTTCCACGCTGATCGAAACACGTTTTTCTAAATATTTGGGTGGATTTGTTAACTTCTTCCACCTACCAGTTAAAATTGAGATAATAGCATTGGATGATGAGAGACTTAATGGGGATGGGCATCAAATATTTACTTACTTCATTGAACAATTGTTTAAAGGTTTCGTCACGTGTTTCTTGATTGACAAAATTGTCCATGCAGAATCTTTCGTCGATGGCACCATATTTAGCAATCGATTCTTCATAATCATTTTGTTGTTGTTTCTGTTTTTTCTCGGCCAACATTTTCTTTTTGATTCGCCTGTTTTGCATGGCCATCAATGATTTGATGATGCTGCCATAGGAATTTTTCAATGTTTTCACACCAGAATTCAGTTCATTGATCTGACAATTATAATGACAATTATAAAAGAATGGCCAAATTGATTGCAAGTGAAATATAGTTTAGCTTAGAATAGTATAGTGTAGTGTAGTATAGTGCAGTGTAGTATTAGTATAGTATTAGTTTAGTGTAGTATAGCATAGGGGTGAGCAACTCGCCGCCCATCAAGCATTTTTAAACGGGAGACGCAAAGTTGTATTTCTCTCTCTGATTGGCCCAATTATGATTTGACTATAAACAGATGAAAAGCGATCAGCCTTAACCAGTACAAGTCTGTGCATGTTTGACGCCTTATAGAGCTGTATTTCTCTTTCTGATTGGTTCATTGTGATGCTTCGTTTGTGATGACGAGACACATTATGAACAGGAGACGAAGCTGCACTGTAAAAAATCTGGGGTGTTTCGCAAATTTAGGGGCAGCGTAAGCGCAGCATTTGCGACAGCTTTTCGCAGACTAGTCGATCCTAAATTTTCTCCTTATTTATTACAC
>JAOZJS010000624.1:0-24589 GCA_025882695.1 Amerodectes protonotaria
GCCGCCCCAAGGCAAAAACGGCCCCCTTGGGGGGCAGCAAGCCGAAGGCGCGCGTGGGGGCTTTTTTTGCCGCTGGGCCGCCCCAAGGCAAAAACGACCCCCTTGGGGGGCAGCAAGCCGAAGGCGCCGCGTGGGGTTATTTTGCGGCAAGGATTACCGTGGCCGGGACCGCACATCGACACGAAATGCTTGCGTTTTCTCACAAATATAAATATAAATGCGAATCGTTTTTATTCGTATAAATGCATATGTCTCGGGGTATCTCTTTGCGCGCCGGTTGTCCGGCCGGCACGCGGCCGTCGCTTGGCCGCATCGTTCATGTTCTGCTGGCCGGCGGGGTGATCGGTTTGGGTGCCGCGGCGCCGCTCGCGGCTGCGGGAACGGTGGAGGCCGCGGAGCGGGCCGATGCGGTCGACGCGGCCGATACGGTCGGCTCGACCGCGCACAGCGAGAGCGGCGTGCAGCAACTGCCGGTCGTTGTCGTGAACAGCCGGCGCACGCAGGGTTTTGCGCCGGCCCGCATCGACACGGGCCCCTACCGCGGCATCGATCCGCTCGACGTGCCGGCCACCGTGAACGTCGTGACGCGCGGCGTGATGGATGCGCAGGGCGACACGGGCCTGTACGACGCGCTGCGCAACGTGGCCGGCGTCACGCGCCAGCAATTGAGCGGGCTCGCGTACGACAATCTCGCCGTGCGCGGCATTCCGCTCGACAACCGCTCGAGCTATTACTTCAACGGCGTGCTGCCGATCGACAACAACGTGTGGATGCCGATGCAGGACAAGGAGCGCGTCGAAGTGCTCAAGGGCGCGTCCGCGTTGTATTACGGTTTCGCGGTGCCTGCGGGCATCGTGAACATGGTGACCAAGCGCGCGCAAGCCGAACCCGTCGCGAGCGTTTCGGCGCTCGGCGATTCGAACGGTTCTTACGGCATCGCCGCCGATCTCGGGCGGCGCTTCGGCCGCGACGGGCAATTCGGCGTGCGCGTCAATGCGATGGACGAACACGTCGCCACGCCCGTCAACGGCGACCACGGCTACCGCAAGTTCGTGAGCGCGGCGTTCGATTGGCGCGTGAACGAGCGGCTCTCCCTGCAGTTCGACACCGAGCATATCGCGACGAGCATCGTCGAGCAGGCAGGTCTGGCGCCGCTCGCGCCGAATGCCAAGGGCGTGATCGTGCTGCCGCGTCTGCCCGATTCGACGCGGCTGCTGTCGGGCGCGAACTACCCGACGCGCGCGAGCGCCGACGTCAATCTGCTGCGCGGCACCTATAAAATTTCGGACGACTGGACGGTCAATGTCGCGGCCGGCGCATCGGTGACGCGGCGCGACCGCTGGAACTGGGTGTTCCAGAAGTACAACCTCGCGACGGGCAAAGGCACGGCCCAGGCGACCAAGCAATTCGGCCAGGAATATCTGGACCAGACGCTGCGCGTCGAGACCGAGGGCAAGTTCCGCACGGGGCCGTTCGCGCACGATCTGACGCTCGGTGCCGCGCAGGACTGGCAGTATCAGCCGAATTTCACGTCGGTCACTTACTCGGCCGCGCAGAATCTCTACAACCCCGTCGCGATCACGGCGCTGACGCCGACCGGCGCCGTGAAGCCGTTCTATGCGCAGCACGTGCGCAATGCCGGCTTGTACGCGTACGACAGGATCGAGTTGACGCCGCGGCTCGCGTTCGTTCCGGGCGTGCGCCTGTCCGAATATGCGACTTCGCAGTTCGGCACGCCCAATTCGGATGTCCGCAAGACCACGCCGTCGGCGAGCCTCAGCTATCGCGTGACGGACAACACGAGCGTCTATGCGAGTTACGTCGAGGCGCTGGAATCGGCGGGCAATGCGCCGGCCACGGCGGCCAACGCGTATCAGATCCTGCCGGCCGTGGTCAGCCGCCAGGAGGAGATCGGCGTGCGCACCGCGCTGCCGAACGGCGTGCTCGCGTCGGTCGCGCTGTTCAATCTGCGCGTACCGTCGGCCGACACCAACGCGGACAACGTCTACGCGGTGGACGGCAATGCGCGCTATCGCGGCGTGGAAACCTCGCTGCAGGGCGACCTGACGCGCAACCTGTCGGTGACCGCATCGGCCGTGTATCTCGACGCGGCCGTGGTCGATTCGCCGACGCCCGCGCTGCTCGGCAAGGCCCCCGAAAACACCGCGCACGTGACGGCGAGCGTGTTCGCGAACTACCGCGTGCAGAAGATGCCGGGACTGTCGGTCAACGGCGGCATGTATTACGTCGGCCCGCGCGCGGTCAACGATCTCGACCAGGCCTGGATCGGCGGCTACACGCTGTGGACTGCGGGCGTGCGCTACGCGACGCGCGTGATGGGCCGGCGCGCGACGTTCCAGGCCAATCTCGAGAACCTGACCAACAAGCGCTATTGGAGCTCGGTCGGCTCGAATCAAATCGGCGTCGGGCTGGGACGCACGCTCGAGCTGAGTTCGACCATCGACTTCTGACGCGCGGCGAATCCCTCTACCCGCTTTTCTTGCCCCTTTTACGAAAATCAACATGCAGGCAACGATCCACGAATCCGAGCGCGAGACGGTCTTGGCGACGGACGCTATTCCGGCCGGGCGGACGCGCCCCGAACCCGCGCGCTCGCGTCGCGTCCGTTTTCTCAAATGGCTGCGCCGCGTGCACGGCTGGATCGGGCTGTGGGGCGCCGTGCTCGGGTTGCTGTTCGGCGTCACGGGCATCCTGCAGGACCATCGCGCGGTCATGAAGATCAAGACCGGCGCGCCGTCCGTGTCGCGCATTCAGGTGGCGCTGCCGGACCCCGCGCCTCGCTCGCCGCGCGACCTCGCCGCTTATCTGCAGGCGCAGTTGCAGCTGCCGCATCCCGCGACCAAGGCGACGCGCGACGCGGCGCGTGCCGTCGAGTGGGGTGACCGGTCCGTGATGCAGCCCGAGCATTGGAGCGTGCGCTTCCTCGCGCCCGGGTATCTGGTCGATGCGGATCTATGGCAAGGCGATGCGTTCGTGACCGTGCAGCGGCGCGATCAAGGACTGATCGGCACGATCGAGGGCCTGCATCGCGCGGAGGGCGCTTCGGCAGGCTGGATTCTGGTCGCGGACTCGATCGGCGGCAGCATGATCCTGCTCGCGCTCACGGGGCTGCTGCTATGGACCGAGTTGAACCGGCGCAAGACGATCGGCGCGGCGATCTTCGTGGTGTCGGCGCTCACGGCGATCGTGGCGGCAACGCAGTCGCTATAACGGCTCTTGTGGTTGGCGTAGCCGCTATCGTTGCGCAGCCGCAGCCGCAGCCGCAGCCGCAGCCGCAGCCGCAGCCGCAGCCGCAGCCGCAGCCATTGGCATTGTCATGCCGCGAGCGGGGGCGCCTGATCCAGTGCCGCCCCCGCGGTCCCGTTACTTACTTACAGATAGCTGCACACGTAATCGAGCGTCTCGAGTACTTCGATGTCGAAGCTGCTGTCGGCCGGCACGGAGAACGATTCGCCTGCGCCGTAGGTGTGCCAGTCCGCGTCGCCGTCGAGGCGGATGCGGCACTTGCCGCTCAGCACGTCCATCCGCTCGGCGGCCTGCGTGCCGAACTTCAGGGCCGCGGGAAAGATCACGCCGAGGGTTTTGCGGGAGCCGTCCGGAAACAGCACGGTGTGCGAGACGCACTTGCCGTCGAAGTAGATATTGGCGCGCTTGACGACGCTGACTTGGTCGAATCGATCGGTGGAATTACTCATGACGAATAGTGCCGTTACGGTCCTATGAAAAATAGAGTGATCGGTTTAAAAAACTTAACAAACTTTATTTCGGTAATTGTCGCTCGTTTCAAACCTGGCCCCGGTTTAAAACACCGCCGATAGGGCGCACGTGCTGCATCGCCTTTTACGACATCCGTGATATCCCGCAGTTTAGAGTGCTAAGCCTAAGGGTTGAGTATTGCCGGAACGCGAATTAAGATCGGCTTCACCGAATGTCACATGATCCAATGTGACATTCCCAAAAATATAAGACTGGAGACGATCGAACAAGCGCGCCCGCCGCGCCGCGACCGCCGATGCCGCATCGGCGCATGCTCGCGCCGTCCTCCAAGTCACGCATCATCACAGCAGGGTACTCACGAGTGTGAGGCCGCGAGCGGATTTTATCGCGCGGCATAGTCGCACCGAAAACGATAATGACTGGGAGGGACAGCGATGCGAATGCACTTCGGAAGACTCATTCTTTGGTCGGCAGTACTCGTGGGCGGAGCCGTTTTGAGCGGCTGCTCGGCGCTCTATCCGCCGGTCGGCATGACGCTCACGTCCTATGCGAGCGACCATGTCGTGCCCGAAGTCCTGCAGAGCAGCGACGTCGACATGTCCGCCTGCGGCAGCGGCACCTCGCTGAACCAGCTCATGGAATCGTTCCAGAAGGTCGTCAACCGGCCGCACGTGATTCTGATGCAAACCGAGCTGCTGTCGGCACTGTGTTCGGAATCCAGAGCGAACGAAGCGCACCTGATGTATCTGCAGGCGCTGCATGACGGCCAAGCCGACCATGCGCGCGATTTCCACATCGTCGAGCAGCGTCTGCAGAAGCTGACCGCCGAGCGCCGCTTCCTGGCCTACAAGGACTTCCTTGCCGCCTATCCGCACTTCGGCGATCAGAATGCGTGCCCGCACTTCTGGAGCGACGGCGACCGCGTGTCGTACATGATCGGCTTGCTGACGAGCGTCCAGGCGCTGCTCAGCGACATTCAGGCCGCCAGCGTGGTCGGTGTGCCGCAGGACGTGGTGGTCAAGGCCGCGCGCTCGTCGACCTGCCTGAACAACGACAAATGGTGGGGCATGCCGGAAGCGATCCGTGCGGCTGGCTGGCTCAGCGTGCCGGGCAGCGAGCCGCAAGGCGTCGATCCGCAGGCCGCGATGGATCACGCGGTGCAGCTCGCCACGAAGGCCGGCATGCCGCTGCCGGCGACGTTCGCGGCGATCGCCGCGTACGGCCACGGCGACGGCGCGCGCGAGCAGGAAGCGATCCGCCAGTTCGTGGCGATCGACAAGCAGAACCGTACGCCCAAGCAATACCGCTTGCTGACCGAGATCGGCCGCCTCGAGACGTTGAATCTGTCGGATCAGATCTGGATGCAGGCCACCGGATCGCGTACCCCGTACGAGCAATTGGGCCGCTTCCCGAACGATTCGGCCGCCAAGAGCGCCGACGATTCGAGCGGCCTGTTGAATTGATACCGCAGGCGGATAAATGCAGACCTTAGTAAATGAAAAGTATGCGGACCCGCAGCACGTGACGACCGCGACCGCACTGCGCAACTGGCTCGTCACGCTGCCGACCGCATTGCTGCTGCTCGCGGCCGTCGCGTTCGCGACCAGCTCGTTCGTGCATGCGCGCCTGCTCAACGTGGGCGAATCGATCTGGCCCGGCTACAGCTTCCTGCGCGTGCAGATGCCGAAACCGGCCTGCAGTCCGGACGCGGACATCGATTCGCAGGTCGCGCAGGCCGTCGCGCAAGCGAAGGCGTCCAACAGCGACGCGCTGTTCGATTCGGGCCCGGTCGATCCCAACGCCGTGCGCGCATCGCTCGTCAATCAGCGCGACCAGTGCCGCCAGCTGTTCAAGATGTACACGTACAACCAGCTGGCCGGCCACTCGATCCTGCTGCATGCGTACCGTTCGGTCGAATTCCTGTTCGGCTGGCTCACCAACATCGGGCAGGACGTGCAACCGTACGTGCTGGTGCTGCTGATTCTCGTGTGCGGGTTCGCGGGGCAGCTCGGCCACGAGCACATCGCGCTGCGGCTGCCGCTGACGGCGCTCGACTTCCGCATCAGCGCGATCGCGCAGGGCGTGGTCCACATCGGCATGCTGTTCGCGGGGCTGCGCTGGATCCAGCTCGATCAAGGCGCGGGGCAGTCGATCCCGACCGCCTTGCACTGGATCTGGGTGGCCGGCTTCGGCATTCTGTCGGCGCTGTGCCTGTTCGATTTCGTGCGGGTGCCCGCGCGCGCGACGCCGGGCGGCCGGCTCGGCCGCGCGCTGCTGACGGTGCCACTGTACGTGGTGCTCGGCGGCTTCGCGCTGCTGTGGTTCATCCTCGGCGAGCACTATCTGGCCGGCACGCTCGTGCAGGTGCGGCGCATGGTGATGTTCTCGGACCTGTACCTCGACGTGGCGCTGTACATCTGGGCCGGCGTGCTGCTCAAGGAAACGCGCGTGATGTGGCTGATCTTCGAGGTGCTGCGGCCGTGGAAGCTGGCGCCTGAGCTGATCACTATCGCCGTGGTGCTGATCGCGGCCGTGCCGACCGCCTATACCGGCGCCTCGGGGATTTTCGTGCTGGCCATCGGCGGCGTGATCTACGACGAATTGCGCGCCAACGGCGCGCGCCGGCAGCTCGCGATGGGCGCGGCGGCGATGTCGGGCAGCATGGGCGTGGTGCTCAACCCTTGCTTGATGATCGTAATCATCTCCGCACTGAACCGCGAAGTGACGACGGACCAGATCTTCGGCTGGGGCTCGAAGATCTTTCTGCTGTCGGCAGTGCTGTTCACGGCGGTCGTGATCGCGACGCGCCGCTCGTCGCTGTCGATCGCATCGCCGCGCGAAGCGCTGCTGCCGAGCCTGCGCGCGATGGTGCCGCTGATTCCGTATGCGGCAATCGCGGCGTTCATGATCTTCCTGTTCACGGTGCTGCTACAAACGCCGTTCAACGAGTTCTCGATCCCGGTGGTGCTGCCGTTCATCCTGCTGTTCATCATCATGTTCGAACGCTGGGTGCTGGCGCGCTTCCAGCGCGGTAAGCCGGGCGCGTGCGAGTACGGCGGCGTGACCAGCGTGATCCGCGATTCGACCATGCAGTCGGCGGTTTCGATCGGCGCGCTGCTGATGCTGATGGCGTTCGCGGTGGCGGGCGGCGGGGCGGTCGAACGCTCGGGCGTGATGGACCTGTTCCCGCAGCATCTCGGCTCGGTGTGGCTCGCGACGGGCATCCTGACCGTCACGCTCGTCATCATCGGGATGCTGATCGATCCGTACGGCGCGATCATCCTCGTGAGCAGCGTGATCGCGGGCATCGCGTACCGCAACGGCATCTCGCCCGTGCATTTCTGGATGATCACGCTCGTCGCGTTCGAGGTCGGCTATCTGCTGCCGCCCGTGGCGCTCAATCATCTGCTCGCGCGGCAGGCGATCGGCGAGCAGGAGTTCGAGGCGCTCGCGGCCGAGCCGCGCGAGAAGAGCTTCTACCGCCGGCACGAGCGCGTGCTGATGCCGCTGCTCGTGATGTGCACGGTATTGCTCATCGATGCGTACGGGCCGCTGATCTACAAGGCGTTTTTCTGATTTTTCTGAAGTGTGTTTCCTGGCGGAGCGACGCTAGGCCCGTACCCGCGGGCCGCGTCCTAAACATAGATGAAGAGGAAGGGAGGAAGCATGAAAGCCGACAATAAAAATTGGCATAAGCCATTGAAAGCAGTTGCCGTGGCGGCGGCGTTGTGCGCCAGCTCGCATGCGTTCGCGGAGACGGTCACGCGTTCGCTGTGCATCTACGATCCGATCGGCGCGAACGGGTTCGTCTATCAGTCGTTTCAGGACTACATCACGCAGGCGTTGAGCTGGGGCGTGAAGTTCGAGCCGAAGCCGTACACGGACGAGGACGTCGCGGCGTCCGACTTCAAGAGCGGCAAGTGCGATGCGGTCGAAATCACCGGCGTGCACAACATCCAGTTCGTGAAGTTCGCGGGCAGCCTCGACATGGTCGGCGGCCTGCAGAACTACGAGGAGGAACACAGCGCGATCCAGGCGATGTCGAGCCCGAAGGCCGCCAAGTACATGTCCGACGGCAACTTCGAAGTCGCGGCCGTGGCGCCGGGCGGCAAGGTGTTCCTGTTCGCGCGCACCAAGGACAACCTCGAAAGCCTGCAGAAGGCGGCCGGCAAGAAGGTCGCGGTGCTCGCCTACGACAAGCAGGCTTCGACGTTCGCCAATGTGGTCGGCGCGGCGCCCGTGCCCGCCACGATCGCGTCGTTCGGACCGATGTTCAACAACGGCAGCGTCGAGTATGCGTATGCGCCGTCGTTCGCGTACAAGGCGCTCGAGCTTTACAAGGGGCTCGGCAGCAGCGGCGGGATTGCCGACTACGTGCTCGGCATGCTGTCGCTGCAGGTCGATATCCACAAAGACAAGTTCCCGGCCGATTTCGGCCAGAAGTCGCGCACCTGGGTGGCCGACAACATGTGGGATACGGCGATCGCGCGCATCAAGCAGAGCGATTCGGATATTCCGTCGAACTACTGGTACCACATCGACGACACGCGCACGAAGAACTATGGCGAAATGCTGGTCAAGGTGCGCCAAGGTTTGTGGGACAACGGCTGGTACAACCACGACATGCAGCACATGCTCAAGAAGATCCGCTGCAAGACCAGCGGCGGTGCGGCCGAGTGCACGCAGCAGACCGAGGGTGGCGCGACCTGATGCAGGATGCGCGCGTGCCCCTTGGGGCGCGCGCCGGTAGTGGCGAGTGCTTGATTGAAGCGCAGATCCGTCCGACCGACGGCTCTGCGTTTTTTTTTGCCGGCGAAGCCGCGGACCGTGTCGCCATCTTCGTATATGCAACTGAGGTTTTATTGGTTGGGATGGCCGCGGGCCGCTGCTACGCTCTCCGGCACGCTTCCTCTACCGGATACCTCGATGAAATTCACAGGCACGCTTCTCGCCCTGGCCGCCCAGACGGCCGTCGCCGCGCTGTTCGCGCACGCCGCGCACGCGGAGACCGTCAATATCGCGTACCAATACGGCGCCGATCCCGCCAAGCTCGCGCAGGCCAGCGACGCATATCAGAAGGCCACGGGCTGGACCATCAACTGGCGCCGGTTCGATACGGGCGCGGACATCGTCGCCGCGCTCGCGTCGGGCGACATCCAGATCGGCGACGTCGGGTCGAGCCCGTTCGCGGCCGCGGTCAGCCGCGGCGTGCCGATCGAGGCCGTGGCGCTCAACGCGCTGACCGGCGATTCGGAAGCGCTCGTGGTGCGCAACGCCGCGCATATCGACAAGCCGCAGGATCTGGTCGGCAAGACCATCGCAACGCCGTTCGTTTCGACGAGCCACTACAGCCTGCTGGCCGCGCTCAAGCATTGGGGCATTCGCCCCGATCAGGTCCGCATCGTCAATCTCGGGCCGACCGAGACGGTCGCGGCCTGGACGCGCGGCGATATCGACGCCGCCTATACGTGGGATCCCGCGCTCGGTAAGGCCAAGGAAACGGGCCACGTGCTCGTCGATTCGACGCAGGTCGGCAAGTGGGGCGCGCCCACGTTCGATCTGTGGGCCGTGCGCAAGGACTTCGTGCAGGCGCATCCCGCGTTCGTGCAGAAGTTCGTCGACGTGACGACGACCCAGTTCGCGGACTACCGCGCGCAAGGCAAGGCATGGAGCGCGGCTTCGCCGCAAGTCGCCGCGATCGCGAAACTGAGCGGCGCAAAGGCGTCCGACGTGCCGCAGCTGCTCGCGGGCAACAGCTATCCGGTGGCGTCCGAGCAGGCGTCGGCGTCGCTGTTCGGCGGCGGCACCGCGCAGGCCGTGGCGGCGACCGCGCGCTTCCTGCAGGAGCAGAAGAAGATCGACAAGGTGCTGCCCGACTACACCGCGTCGATCGCGCCGCAGTTCGTCAAGCAGGCGGCGGCCCAGTAAGGTTAGGTGCGGCGGTTCGACAGGAAGGGGTCATGGCTGAATTGAGCGCCCGGCACGCGAGTGTCGTTTATCAGACCGTGCGCGGCAGTTTGACGGCGCTGCACGATGTTTCGGTCTCCGTGCGCAGCGGGGAAATCGTGGTCGCGCTCGGCGCGTCGGGCTGCGGCAAGAGCACGCTGCTGGCGCTGCTGGCCGGTTTCCAGAAGCCGACCGAGGGCAGCATCACGATGGACGGCCAGCTCGTGGAAGGCCCCGATGCGAGCCGCGGCGTGGTGTTTCAGGACGACGCGCTGATGCCGTGGCTCAACGTGCTCGACAACGTCGCGTTCGGGCTGCGCATGCAAGGCCAGGGACGCGCGGCGCGCGAGGCGCGGGCGGCGCAGGTGCTCGAACTCGTGAAGCTCAAGGGCTTCGAACGGCACCGCATCGACGAGATCTCGGGCGGCATGCGCCAGCGCGTCGGCCTGGCGCGCGCGCTGGCCGCCGATCCCGCGTTCCTGCTCATGGACGAGCCGCTCGGCGCGCTCGATGCGCTCACGCGCGAGCAGATGCAAGTGCTGCTGCTCGACGTGTGGCGCGCGACGCGCAAGGGCATTTTCCTGATCACGCACAGCGTGGAAGAGGCGATCCTGCTCGCGACCGAGCTGCTGATCCTGTCGCCGCGCCCGGGCCGCGTCGTGGCGCGCCACCGGCTCGATTTCGCGCGCCGCTATGCGGCCGGCGAGCCGCTGCGCGCGATCCGCACCGATCCGCAATTCACGGAGATCCACATGGAATTGCTCGATCAACTGATTCGCGAAACGGAGGAGGTCTAACATGTCCGCCGCCGAAACGACTGCCGTCGGCGCGTTGCGCACCGGCGACGCGGATGCGCCTGCCGCGCGCTCCCGGCAATTCTGGCGTGCGCATGCGGGCCGCATCGCGACCGTGCTGACGTTGTCCGCCTTGTTCGGCCTGTGGTGGCTCGCGAGCCGCCTGGGCTGGCTGCCCGAGGTGGTGCTGCCTGGGCCCGCCGCGGTATTGCACAGCTACGCGACGCTGTGGCGCGACGGTTTCGACGATTCCACGCTGCCCCAGCATCTAGGCGCAAGCCTGTCGCGCATCGCGCTTGCGTTCGCGCTCGCGCTCGTCACGGCGATTCCGGCCGGCATCGCGATCGCGACCAACAAAGTGCTGCGCGGCATACTCGATCCGATCATCGAGTTCTACCGGCCGATTCCGCCGCTCGCCTATTTGCCGCTGATGGTGATCTGGTTCGGCATCGGCGAGTTGTCGAAGGTGCTGCTGATCTACCTGACGATCTTCGCGCCGCTCACGATCGCCACGGCCTCGGGCGCGCGGCAGGTGTCGCAGAGCCGCCTGCTGGCCGCGGCGTCGCTCGGCGCATCGCGCTGGCAGCTGATCCTGCACGTGGTGCTGCCGAGCGCGTTGCCGTCGATCTTGACGGGCACGCGCATCGCGCTCGGCGCGGGCTGGTCCACGCTCGTGGCCGCCGAACTGATCGCCGCGACGCGCGGGCTCGGCTTCATGGTCTATTCGGCGTCGCGCTTCCTGCAGACCGACGTGGTGCTGGCCGGCATCTTCGTGATCGGCGCGATCGCGCTCGTGCTCGAACTCGGTCTGCGCGCGCTGCAGAAGAGGCTCACGCCTTGGCATGCGGGCGCGTGAGGCTCGATGCATCGATGCATGTCACGGTGCCACGTAGCGCATTTCTCCCGACTCTCCCATCAGCAGCGCGCGGTTCGCATCGGCGGCCGCGCGCAGATAATCCCATAGCGCCGTGATGCGGCGCAGCTTGCGCATGTCCTCGCGGCTGCTGAGCCAGAAATGCCGCGTGACCACGACCTCGTCGGGCAGGATCGGCACGAGCGCGGAATTCGGCGTCGCCATGAAGCACGGCAGAATCGCGAGCGCGTGGCCTTGCAGCAACGCGTGATATTGCGCGATCACGCTGGTGCTGCACAGGTTGGCCGTGATGTTCGGAATCGCGCGCTTCAGGTACAGCAGTTCGTGGCTGAACGCGAGATCCGTCACGTAATCGAGGAACGCGTGCTGCTTGAGATCGGCGAGCGTGCGCACGTGTTCGCGGCGCGCGAAATAATCGCGCGTGCCGTACAGGCGCAGTTGATAGTCGCACAGCTTCGTGAACACGTACTGACCGCGCTCGGGCCGTTCGAGCGTGATCGCCATGTCCGCCTCGCGCTTCGACAGGCTCACGAAATGCGGCACGGGCAGCAGATCGACCGACACGTCGCGGTGCGCCGTCGCGAAGCGCGTGAGCTGCGGCGCCAGGAAGAAACACCCGAAGCCTTCCGTGGAGCCGAGCCGCACGTGCCCCGACAGACCCTGCGCGGCGCCCGCGAACTGTTCGCTCGCCGAATGCACGGCCGTCTCGACGGCATCGGCGTGGCGCAGCAGGCGTTGGCCGTCGGCGGTCAGACGGAAGCCGTCGGCGCGCGATTTGTCGAACAGGATCGTGCCGAGCGCGGCCTCGAGTTCCCGCACGCGCCGCGCGACCGTCGTGTGATCGACGCCGAGCCGCTTGGCAGCGGCGCTCGCGCGCTGCGTGCGCGCGACTTCGAGGAAATACCGCAGGTCTTCCCAGTTCAATGCCGCGGCGCCGTTCGTTGTGCGTTTTTGCATATCGGATGGGGTTTTTCGTCTATATGCTGTGGAAATTCAAATAACTATACTCTCTAGAAAACGCCGGGCGCTTGTGCGCACTGACGGCGTAATAGAACGAGACGGAGACACTAATGCATGCAGCAGCCCACCCGGCCCATCCCGCGGTTCCCACCGTCAAACTGTTGATCGGCGGCGAATTCGTCGAATCCCAGACGCGCGAATGGCGCGATGTCGTGAATCCCGCGACGCAGGAAGTGCTCGCGCGCGTGCCGTTCGCGACGGCCGCCGAAGTCGAGGCCGCGATCGCCAGCGCGCAGACCGCGTTCGCGAGCTGGCGCGACACGCCGATCGGCGCGCGCATGCGCATCATGCTGAAGCTTCAGGCGCTGATCCGCGAACACCTGCCGCGCATCGCCAGGACGCTCACGGCCGAGCAGGGCAAGACGCTGCCCGACGCCGAGGGCGACGTGTTCCGCGGCCTCGAAGTGGTCGAGCACGCATGCTCGATCGGTTCGCTGCAGCAGGGCGGCTTCGCCGAGAACGTCGCGAGCGGCGTCGACACCTACACGATCCAGCAGCCGCTCGGCGTGTGCGCGGGCATCACGCCGTTCAATTTCCCCGCGATGATCCCGCTGTGGATGTTCCCGATGGCGATCGTATGCGGCAACACGTTCGTGCTCAAGCCGTCCGAGCAGGACCCGCTGTCGACCATGCTGCTCGTCGAGCTCGCGCTGCAGGCGGGCATTCCGCCGGGCGTGCTGAACGTCGTGCACGGCGGCAAGGAAGCGGTCGATGCGCTGTGCACGCACCGCGACATCAAGGCCGTTTCGTTCGTCGGTTCGACGGCCGTGGGCACGCACGTGTACCGGCTCGCGAGCGAGCACGGCAAGCGTGTGCAGTCGATGATGGGCGCGAAGAATCACGCGGTGGTGCTGCCGGATGCGAATCGCGAGCAGACGCTCAATGCGCTCGCGGGCGCGGGTTTCGGCGCGGCGGGGCAGCGCTGTATGGCGACCTCGGTCGTGGTGCTCGTGGGTGCGGCGCAGCAGTGGCTGCCGGAGCTTGTCGAGAAGGCCAAGACGCTCAAGGTCAACGCCGGGCACGAACCGGGCACCGACGTCGGGCCGGTGGTGTCGCGCGCCGCGAAGGCGCGCATTCTCGGCCTGATCGAGGCGGGCGTGAAGGCGGGCGCGACGCTAGCGCTCGACGGCCGCGAGACGCGCGTGAAGGGATACGAGGACGGCAACTTCATCGGCCCGACGATCTTCACTGACGTGACGACGGACATGGACATCTACACGCACGAGATCTTCGGGCCCGTGCTCGTGGTGCTGAACGCCGGCTCGCTCGACGAGGCGATCGCGCTCGTCAACGCGAATCCGTTCGGCAACGGCGTCGGCCTGTTCACGCAGAGCGGCGCGGCGGCGCGCAAGTTCCAGAACGAGATCGACATCGGGCAGGTCGGCATCAACATTCCGATTCCGGTGCCCGTGCCGTTCTTCAGCTTCACGGGCTCGCGCGGTTCGAAGCTCGGCGATCTCGGCCCGTACGGCAAGCAGGTCGTGCAGTTCTACACGCAGACCAAGACCGTCACGGCGCGCTGGTTCGACGATGCGGCCGTCGGCGACGGCGTGAATACGACGATCAGCCTGCGCTGATTGCGTGAGCTACCGAGCTATCGAGCGGAGAGGTATGCATATGAAAATCGGATTCATTGGTCTGGGCCACATGGGCGCGCCGATGGCGCTGAATCTGTTGAAGGCGGGGCATACGCTGAGCGTGTGCGATATGAACGAAGAGGCCGTGCAGCGGCTGGTCGATGCGGGCGCCGAGGCCGCGGCGACGCCGAAGGCCGCGGCCTCGGGCGCCGAGCTGGTGGTCACGATGCTGCCTGCTGCGGCGCACGTGCGCGCGGTGTTGAGCGGCGGCGCCGGCGTGCTGGCCGGGATCGCGCCGGGCGTGACGATCGTCGATTCGAGCACGATCGATCCGGCGAGCGTCAACGCGTTCGCGGCGCTGGCCGGCGAGCACGGCAACACGTTCGTCGACGCGCCCGTTTCGGGCGGCACGGGCGGCGCGGCGGCGGGCACGCTGACCTTCATGGTCGGCGGCAGCGTAGCCGAATACGAGCGCTTGAAGCCGGTGCTGTCGGCGATGGGGCGCAACATCGTCCATTGCGGCGAGACGGGCACGGGGCAGGTCGCGAAGATCTGCAACAACCTCGTGCTCGGCGTCACGATGGCGGGCGTGGCCGAGGCGATGTCGCTCGGCGAGGCGCTCGGCATCGATCCCGCTGTGTTGAGCGGCATCATCAATACCTCGACCGGGCGCTGCTGGAGTTCGGACACGTACAACCCGTTTCCGGGACTGATCGAGACGGCGCCGTCGTCGCGCGGTTATACGGGCGGCTTCGGCACGGACCTGATGCTCAAGGATCTGGGGCTCGCGACCGAGGCGGCCAAGGGCGCGCGGCAACCGGCGTTCATGGGGGCGCTCGCGCAGCAGCTGTATCAGGCGATGAGCAGCCGCGGGGACGGGCAGCTGGATTTCTCGGCCGTGATCAAGTTGTATCGGCAGGGGTGAGATGGGCTGCGGGGCTGAGTCGGTGTGCGCGACGCACGCCGACGCTAGAATGCTCCCTGGTGCGTCGAACGGGGAGCCTTTATGCGCGGCAGTTGCTTGTGCGGTGGTGTGCGGTACGAGATTAGCGGCCCGCTCTCGGGCGCGCTCAACTGCCATTGCTCGATGTGCCGCAAGGCGCATGGTGCCGCGTTTCGTTCGCGCGCGGGCGTTGCGCCGGCGGATTTTCGCTGGGTGTCGGGCGAGGGGCAGGTCACCTGGTACGAGTCGTCGCCCGGGAATCATCGCGGGTTTTGCCGGGTGTGCGGGACGCCGTTGTTGAGCCGCTTCGATGCGCATCCCGAAGTGTATGGCTTGCCGCTCGGCGCGCTCGACGACGACCCGGGCGTGAAACCCGCGCTGCATGTGTTCGTGGCGGACAAGGCGCCCTGGTTCGAGATCACGGATCGGTTGCCGCAGTATCCCGGCGGGTTGCCGGACACCGGGGACGGCTAACTGCGCAAGTCAAAAAAACAGGGCGCTCGTCGGCTTCTACGGCCGACTGACGCGCCCCTCAAGCCGCATGACCCCTACGTGGTTGTTCCCTTCACCGCCTTGCCGATACACGGTATGCCGTTGCGCGGTTTCGGCGCGACGCGGCGCACGACCGGCTTCGGCTGGCCGATGCCCGCGCCGCTTGCGGCCGGGCGCCGGCGCAGCCATGTCGGCTTGTGCGTGCGCGGCAGCTTGCACGCGCCCGCGTCCGGATCTTCCTCGGGTTCCGCGCCCGGCGCCGCGACCGGCACGAGCGACGCTTCCTGATACGGCGCGAACGGCAGCGCTCGCGCGCGCGTGCCGGTCAGCGCGAACGCTGCGTTGGCCACGGACGGCGCCAGCGGCGGCACGCCCGACTCGGCGAGACCGGTCGGCAGCGCATCCGACGGCACGAAGTGCACGTCCACGGGCGGCGCCTCCGCCATGCGCACGGCCGGGTAATCGGTGAAATTGCTGTTCTGCGGCGCGCCGTTCGCCATGTCGATCGCAAAACCCGGCTTCGTCATCGCCATCGCGAAGATCGCGCCGCCTTGCACCTGTGCTTCCGCGCCGAGCGGATTGACGATGCGGTTCGCATGCACGCCGGCCGTCACGCGATGCACGCGCGGCTGTCCCTTGAACATCGAGACTTCCGTCACGTACGCGACCACGGTGCCGAACGATTCGTGCATCGCGACGCCGTGCGCGTGCCCCGCGGGCAGCGGCTGCGTGCCGTAGCCCGACTTGTCGACGGCGAGCTGCAGCGCCTGGCGGTGACGCGCGTGCTCGGGGCCTTGCAGACGCGCCATGCGGTACGCGACGGGGTCCTGCTTGGCCGCGTGCGCGAGTTCGTCCACGAGGGTTTCCATGACGAACGCGGTATGCGTATGACCGGCCGAGCGCCACCATTGCGCGGGCACGTCGGAGTCGGTCTGATGCACCGAGACCTGCATCGGGAACCCGTACGGGGTATCGGTCACGCCGTCGGTCAAGGTGCGGTCGACGCCGTTGACGACCATCGTGCCCGCGAGCGGCGAGCCCTTGAGGATCGGCTGGCTCACGACCATGTGATTCCAGGTCTGCACGGCGCCGTTGCCGTCGAGCGCGATGTCGACGCGGTGCAGCGTCATGGGCCGGTAGTAGCCGCCGCGCATGTCGTCCTCGCGGCTCCACATCACCTTGACCGGGCCTTGATGCCCGAGCGCCGAGTAGGCGTTCGCGACCTGCGCGGCCTCGACGATATAGTCGGACGAGGCCGTGGCGCGGCGGCCGTAGCTGCCGCCCGCCGGCATCGTGAAGATCTGCACGGTGCGCGGCGCGACGCCGAGCGCGCGGGCCACGGCCATGCGGTCGATGGTCTGCTGCTGCGAGCCGACCCATAGCTTGACGCCGCACGCGCAGCCGGGCGCACCGACGTCGACGGTCGCGCTCAGCGGCTCCATCGGCGCATGGGCGAGATACGGAAATTCGTAGTCGGCCTGGATCGCGCCGGAAGGCGGCGCGGCCGTGGTCGGCGCGGCCGTCTGCACGACGGTGCCCGGCTGTGCGGCGAGCTGTTTGTATGCGTTCATCTGCGCGGCCGACGTAACCGTGGAGCCGACGTCCTTCCACGTGGGCTGCAGCGCATCGCGGCCGAGCTTGGCCGGCCAGTAGCTGTCGGCGATGACGGCCACGCCCGTGCCGCCGTTCGCGGTCGGCACCGGGACCACCGCCACCACGCCCTTGACGGCCTTCGCGGCCGACGCGTTGTAAGTGTCGATCTGACCGCCGAAGCGCGGCGGGCGCGCGACGAGCGCGACCTTCATGCCCGGCAGCCGCCAATCCGCGCCGTACGGCATGGTGCCCGCGAGCGCGCCCGCGGCATCGAGGCGCGGCGTGGGCGTGCCGATCAGGCGGAACTGCGACGGATCCTTCAGCGCGACGTGCTCGGGCACGGGCAACGCCATCGCGGCCGGCGCGAGTTCGCCGTAGGTCGCGCTGCGGGTGCCGCACGTGACGACGCTGTTGGCCGTCTGGCATGCGGCCGGATCGACGTTCCAGCGCCGGGCCGCGGCGCCGACCAGCATCGCGCGCGCACGTGCGCCGAGCTCGCGGTATTGCGTGAACGAATGATTGAGCGAGGTCGAGGCGCCCGTCATCTGGGTGTCGAACACGGGGTCCTTGTAGGGCTCGCCGGCCGGTGCGAGCACTGTGCGCACGCGGCTCCAATCGGCGTCGAGCTCGTCGGCGAGCGCCATTGGCAGCGCGGTGTTGATGCCTTGGCCCGATTCGAGCCGGTTCACGGCGATGGTCACGGTGTTGTCGGGCGCAATGATCAGGAACGCATGCGGCGCCGACGGCGCCTCGGCGCTCGCGCCTTGGGCGCGGACCAGCGCGGGCGCGATGCCGAGCGCGAGGCAGCCGCTCGACATCAGCGAGAGTTTGAGAAAGCTGCGGCGGCCGGGCGCCACGGCTTGGGCCGAGGCCGGGTCGGCCGGATGCGCGGGGGCGGTGCGGCCCGGCGCGGCGAAATCGCGGTTACGCATGGGGGTCTCCGGTGAGGCTCAGGCAAGCGCGCGCGCGGCGTCGTGGATCGCGGCGCGTATGCGCTGATAGGTCGCGCAGCGGCACAGGTTGCCGGACATCGCGGCGTCGATGTCGGCGTCGCTCGGCGCCTTGTTGCCGCGCAGCAGGCCGACGGCGCTCATCATCTGGCCGCTTTGGCAATAACCGCACTGCGCGACGTCGTGTTTGAGCCATGCGTCGCGCACGGCTTTGCCGACCGCGTCGTCTGCGATGTGCTCGCAAGTCGCGACCTGCGCGCCGGCCGCCTCCGCGACGGTGACCGCGCAACTGCGCGCGGCCTGGCCGTTCAGATGTACGGTGCACGCGCCGCATGCGCCCACGCCGCAGCCGTACTTGGTGGCCGTGAGGCCGAGGTTGTCGCGTAGCGCCCAGAGCAGCGGCGTGGATGGATCGGCATCGAGGTTCTCGAGCTTGCCGTTGATGTTCAGCGTGACCATTGCACAGTTCTCCTTATGGCATGGGATCGCACTTACGCCGTTGCGTATGCCTGGAAGCATTGAAGCGCATTAAACCAGGTTAATGCAAATGTTTGAGTGGCTAGATTTCCATAATTTACATTTCTTAATACTCTGAGTTTTTAATGCAACTGGAATCGATGAATGTGTTGTTACGGTTGATTACCGATTATAGATTCCGGAATGTGAGTGTTTTTTAAAGTGAGATGTTAATCGGCATGTTCAATCTGTGTATTGTATTTGAAAGGTTGTTGAGTTTTGTGGAAATTAGGGTCGATGGCTGGTCAGCGTCATTGAGAGATGCATATATTTCGGTAAGCGTATCGCTGTACTCGCCGTTTTATAGGGTTTTCCAGGTGGTACTCGGCCGGTCGGAAAAATTCAAGAATGAAGTTTAGAGGGATTATGTTAGGTGGGTGACCCGCTAAATTGGACGAATCGGATCTGCTCGATGAAGGCTTTTTGACAGATTCCTTTCTAATCGTCGTGCCCACTCGGAATGTTTGTCTTCATGATTTTATTTGTCTGTTCTGAGGTTGAGATTTATTTACCGATGCGCGATGTGTAAATTTTTCTTATCCGGAAAATTAACTGCGTGTTTTGAGAATAAATTTCCGGTTTTGTAGGATTTGGATCGGTTGCCGCATGAATGTGGCTTGCTTCTAATTAGTAGTCCATATTTATGTAGGCAATCGGATTTTGCTGCAGGCGGCGTCTGCGTTGCCGATTCACTCGGAGTATCAAACATGCGTATGCATAACGTGGGTCCCAAGAAGAGCGATGCTCGCCAGAAACTTTTCGCGCCGACCGGCGTGCTGATCGCATTGATCGGCGCCGGGGTGATTCCGGTGGATGCGTTGGCGAGCTGCACGGCGATCGGGACCGCCGTCACTTGCACGGCGACCACGAACAACTACTCGAACGGCGCCAACAATTTGATCGTGACGGTCGCGCCCGGTGCGACCGTGTCGGCCACGCCGTCGCTTTTACCTGGCGCCGCGCTTTCGCTGACGGGCAGCGGGGTCACGCTGATCAACGACGGCACGATCGATCCGGCGTTGAACGGTTTGATCGCGGCACAGACCGGCGTGGTGATCGGTAACACGTTCGTGCCGACGTCCAGCGTCGTCAATGTCACGAATGCGGCCGGGGCCGTGATGAACGGATCGGCGACGGTGGTGGGCAGCGCTCCGGCGCTGGAGGTCCACAACGGCATCGGCGGCACGACCAACATTACGAATGCCGGCGCGATCGGCACGACCGCCGGGGCCGCCGCGGGGACCGCGGTGGTGACGACGGCGGGCGGCGCGCAGACCCATTTCACGAATGCGGCGGGCGGTTCGATCGGCGGGTCGGTGTCGCTCGGCGCGGTGGGCACGGCGGGCGCGGGCAATACGTTTTCCAATGCGGGTTCGGTGACGGGCAACGTGTCGCTGGGCGGCGGGCTCGGCTCGGTCAACACGTTCGATGCATTGGCGGGGTCGTCGGTCAGCGGGAGCGTCAATGGCGGCGCGGGCGGCGTCAATACGCTGAACCTGCAGCAGAACGCGGCCACGGGCACGTCGGCCGGTTCGATCGCGATCAACAACTACGGAAACTTCGCGGATCTCGCGGTGCAGAGCGGGACGTGGAGCATCAACGGCGCATCGAGCGTCTCGCATGCCGCGCTCGAGGGCGGCACCGCGATCATCGGGGCAGCCGGGTCGCTCGGAACGGGTGCGATTACCGCTACGGGCGGTACGCTCGAGGCGGCCGCGGCGGGACTGAATCTCGGCAATGCCGTGACGCTCGGCACGGGCGGTTTGACGGTGGCCGGCGGCAACGGGTTCGCGCTGTCGGGCGCGATCGACGGTGCCGGCGCACTCACGCATAGCGGCGGCGGGGCGCTGACGCTCGGCGGCGCCAATACGTATACGGGCGGCACGAACTTGACGGGCGGCGGCGAGTTGCTCGCGGGCACGGGCGCGGCGCTCGGCACGGGGGCGCTCAACGTCGGCGGTGCCGGCGGCGGCCTCGCCGTGAACGTGGCGGGCACGCAGCTCGGCAACGCCGTCAATCTCGGCGCGGGCGCGAGCCTGAATTTGAACGGCGCGAACGCATTGGGCTTGTCAGGGACGATCGGCGGCGCAGGCGGCCTGGCGCAGACGGGCGCGGGTGTGACGACGCTGAGCGGCGCGAATACGTTCACCGGCGGCGTCGCGTTGAGCGGCGGCGGCCTGCTTGCCGACAGCGCGGGCGCGCTCGGGACCGGCGCGTTGAACCTGAGCGGCGCGGGCGGTTCGCTCGCGACGGGCGTGGCCGGCACGGCGCTCGGCAATGCCGTGAATCTCGGCGCGGGCGCGACGCTGAACCTCAACGGCACGCATGCGCTCGGTCTCGATGGGGCGATTGCGGGAGCGGGCGGCCTTGCGCAGACGGGCACGGGCATCACAAAACTTAGCAGTGCGAACACGTTCACGGGCGGTGTGGCGTTGAGCGGCGGCGGCCTGCTTGCCGACAATGCGGCGGCGCTCGGGACGGGCGCGCTGAACTTGAGCGGCGCGGGCGGTTCGCTCGCCACCGACATCGGCGGCATGGCGCTCGGCAACGCGGTGCATCTCGGCGCGGGCGCGGCACTGAACTTCAACGGCGCGAATGCGCTCGGTCTCGATGGCGCGATTTCGGGGGCCGGCTCGCTTGCACAGACGGGCACGGGCATCACCAAGCTCAGCGGCGCGAACACGTTTACGGGCGGCGTCGCGTTGAGCGGCGGCGGCCTGCTTGCCGATGCCGCCGGGGCGCTCGGGACCGGCGCGTTGAACGTGAGCGGCGCAGGCGTCTCGCTGGCTTCGGATATCGCCGGCATGACGCTCGGCAATGCCGTCAATCTCGGCGCGGGCGCGAAGCTCGCCGTGGGCGGTGCGACCGGTCTGGGCCTGTCGGGCGTGATCGCGGGCGCGGGCGGTCTCGACATCGCGGGACCCGGCACGGTCACGCTGACCGGCGCGGATACCTTTACGGGCGGCACGACCATCGGCAGCGGCACGCTTGCGATCGGCGTGGGCGGCAGCCTCGCCGCCTCGGGCGCGGTGGCGCTGACCGGCGCGGGCGCGGCGCTCGATCTGAGCCACGCGACGGGGCCGCAGTCGATCGGCACGTTGTCGGGGGTGGCGGGCGCATCGGTCGATCTCGGTGCGACCAACCTGACGCTCGGCGGCACGAGCAACGGCACGTTCGCGGGTGCGATCTCCGGCTCGGGCGGCCTGACGTTCGCGGGGACGGGCACCGAGGCGTTGACGGGCGCGAACACCTATACCGGCGGAACCACGCTGAACGGCGGCTCCGTGCTTGCGGGCAGCGGTGCGGCGTTCGGCGCCGGCGCGCTGCAGGTGAGCGGGGCTGCAGCGCTCGGCGCGAGCGTGACGGGCCTGGTTCTCGACAACGCCGTGAATCTCGGGTCCGGCGCTGCGCTGACGCTCGGGGGCAGCAACGACTTCAGTTTGAACGGTATCGTGTCCGGCAGCGGCAGCCTCGCGCAGAGCGGGTCTGAGACGGTTACGCTGAACGGCATCAATACCTATACGGGCGGCACGTCGTTGAGCGGCGGCACGCTGCTGGCCGGAAATGCTGCAGCGCTCGGCACTGGTGCACTGAACGTCGGCGGTACGGGCGGCACGCTCGGCGCGAGCGTGGCGGGTACGACGCTCGGCAATGCCGTGAACCTCGGTTCGGGTGCCACGCTGAACGTGGGCGGTGCGAACGATCTCGGCTTGGGCGGCGCGATCTCGGGGGCGGGTAATCTCGCGGTGAGCGGACCTTCGACGACGACGCTCGGTGGGGTGAATACCTACACCGGCGGCACGTCGATCGGCGGTGGCAGCACGTTGGCGCTTGGCGCGGGCGGCCAACTGTCGGCCGGCAGCGCGATCGATCTGGCTGGCGTTGGCGCTGCGCTCGATCTGAGCCACGCGACGGCGCCGCAATTAACGGGCGCATTGTCGGGCATCGCAGGTTCGGCTGTGAATCTGGGGAGCAATAATCTTGCCTTGGGCGGAACGGGCAACGGCACGTTCGGCGGCACGATCGGCGGCGCGGGCGGCAGCTTGACGCTGGCGGGCACGGGCACCGAAACGCTGACGGGCGCGAATACGTTCGGCGGCGGGACGAACTTGACGGGCGGCGGCACGCTGCTGGCGGGGAACGCTGCAGCGCTCGGCACTGGCGCACTGAACGTGGGCGGTGCTGGCGGCACGCTCGGCGCGAGCGTGGCAGGCACGACGCTCGGCAATGCCGTGAACCTCGGTTCGGGAGCCACGCTGAACGTGGGCGGCGCGAACGATCTCGGCCTCGGCGGTGCGATCTCGGGCGCAGGCAATCTCGCGGTGAGCGGGCCGTCCACGACTACGCTCGGCGGGGTGAATACCTACACCGGCGGCACGTCGATCGGCGGCGGCAGCACGCTGGCAGTCGGCACGGGCGGCCAACTCTCGGGAGGCAGCGCGATCGATCTGGCCGGAACGGGCGCGACGCTCGATCTGAGCCACGCGACCATGCCGCAGACGACGGGCGCGTTGTCGGGTGTCGCCGGCTCGGCTGTGAATCTGGGTAGCAATAATCTGACGCTCGGCGGGACGGGCAGCGGCACGTTCGGCGGGACCATCGGCGGCACGGGCGGCCTGACGCTGGCGGGCACGGGCACCGAAACGCTGACGGGTGCGAATACGTTCGGCGGCGGGACGAACTTGACGGGCGGCGGCACGCTGCTGGCGGGCAACAATGCAGCGCTCGGCACTGGCGCACTGAACGTCGGCGGCGCAGGCGGCACGCTCGGCGCGAGCGTGGCGGGTACGACGCTCGGCAATGCCGTGAGCCTCGGTTCGGGCGCGACGCTGACGGTCGGCGGTGCGAACGATCTCGGCTTGGGCGGCGCGATCTCGGGCGCAGGTAATCTCGCGGTAAGCGGACCTTCGACGACGACGCTCGGTGGTGTGAATACCTACACCGGCGGCACGTCGATCGGCGGCGGCAGCACGCTGGCAGTCGGCACGGGCGGTCAGCTCTCGGCGGGCAGCGCGATCGATCTGGCTGGCGTTGGCGCGGCGCTCGATCTGAGCCACGCGACCGCGCCGCAGACGACGGGCGCGTTGTCGGGTGTCGCCGGCTCGGCTGTGAATCTGGGTAGCAATAATCTGACGCTGGGCGGAACGGGCAACGGCACGTTCGGCGGGACCATCGGTGGCGCGGGCGGCAGCTTGACGCTGGCGGGCACGGGTACCGAAACGCTGACGGGCGCGAATACGTTCGGCGGCGGGACGAACTTGACGGGCGGCGGCACGCTGCTGGCGGGTAACAATGCGGCACTTGGTACCGGTGCACTGAACGTCGGCGGCGCAGGCGGCACGCTCGGCGCGAGCGTGGCAGGCACGACGCTCGGCAATGCCGTGAACCTCGGTTCAGGGGCGACGCTGACGGTCGGCGGTGCGAACGATCTCGGCTTGGGCGGCGCGATCTCGGGCGCAGGCAATCTCGCAGTGAGCGGGCCGTCCACGACGACGCTGAGCGGCGTGAATACCTACACCGGCGGCACGTCGATCGGTGGCGGCAGCACGCTGGCAGTCGGCACGGGCGGTCAGCTGTCGGCGGGCAGCGCGATTGATCTGGCTGGCGTTGGCGCTGCGCTCGATCTGAGCCACACGACGGTGCCGCAGACGACGGGCGCGTTGTCGGGTATCGCGGGTTCGGCCGTGAATCTCGGCGGCAACACGCTCACGCTGGGCGGTGCGGGCAACGGCACGTTCGGCGGCACCATCGGCGGCACGGGCGGCCTCACGCTGGCGGGCACGGGTACCGAAACGCTGACGGGCATCAATACCTACACGGGCGCGACGACGATCGGCAGCGGCACCCTCGCGATCGGCGCGGGCGGCAGCGTGGCCGCGACGAGCCCCGTCAACCTCACCGGCGCGGGTGCGATCTTCGATCTGAGCGGCGCGACCGGCCCGCAGACGACCGGCGTGCTGGCGGGCGTCTCCGGGTCCAACGTGAAGCTCGGCTCGAACAACCTGACGCTCGGCGGGACGGGCAGCGGCACGTTCGGCGGGACCATCGGCGGCACGGGCGGCCTGACCTTGGCGGGCACGGGCACCGAAACGCTGACGGGCGCGAATACGTTCGGCGGCGGGACGAACTTGACGGGCGGCGGCACG
>JAOZJS010000625.1:0-24555 GCA_025882695.1 Amerodectes protonotaria
CAATTACCCACCACCCCAACCACACCCTAATCATGTATTCCTGGCAATCATGTAATCCTGGCCTGGCATGACCCTTGGTAGCCAAAAACGAGAGAAAAATAGAGGATTCTCGATCGGTTTTAATGTAGTTTGCGAGTTTCCATAAGCCACAATTTGAGCATTGAAAAACGCACAAAATTCAGGCGAAAAAAACAACAAATTTTGGCCGAGCAAAACCAAAACCATTGGCGGTCTTGTATGTGTACGCACATTGAGGAAGGAAGCGGGTGAGGAGAGCATAAAAAAAAGAAAGTAAGTAAAGAACAACCAATGTTGCTTGTTGCTTGTTGCTGTAGTTTGCGAAAATTCGAGAAAATTCAAAGAGGCACCCCAAAAAGCACACAAAAAGTTACCGGATCCAGGCCGTGCAAAAGAAAAAAAACTTGGCCGAGCAAGCACAGCACCATTGCAATGGTGTGTGTGTGTGTGTGCTTGCACACAAAGAAAAGCGCGCGTTGGACGAAAAAAAAAAGTAAGTATTGAAGGAAAGAAGAGCCATGCTTGTTGCGTATGCGCGTACCCCTACCCGCTGTCCGGGCGGTGGCCATGGCCATATTCTTGTGTGCATGCATGCACGGTGTTGAATGTGCGCGCTACATTGGGAAAAATCTAACTTCCTACACACTAACTGACCAAACGATTGACATGCTGCTTTATTGCTGTTTATGATACTTCCTTTATTCTACACATTGTGTCGTCAGTATTGAGTACTCAATGCACATTTCGTTTTGAGCTTCTTATTTGAATCGCTTTATTAGTTGGACCTAAAGAATTGGTGTTTTTGGTGATTTTTTTTTATCGTGCGTATGATTATCGTTTTTATTAAGGTGACCGCAAATTCTGAAGGATTTTCAATAGATATCCAGATTTAACTTTTTTACAAAAAAAAACGTTTGTTTCATCATTTATCATTTGTCAACCTTTTCTCATTTTGGGTAATAGTGTGTGTGTGGTGAATTTGAAGTGTGCTCATCAATCAGGTAGCTAAAGTATCTCAAATTTCTGATTCTTTTCTTCGATTCCAAGTTTAATCAAACTGAATCTGAATGCCAAAAGACATCCTTTTTCGTTATCAAATTAATTCCGATGTGACACACCGCGATAATGATCCGGCCTTATCGGACGGGGGAACAATTGTTATACCTTTGGTTACTTGGCTAGGTCAAATAGGTTGTTTGCATTATTTTTCAATACGCTTTAGTGAACATGTTGAAATCGTCGAACATGGTACTGTATCCTTTTTTTTATCTTGATCTACCTCTCAGGATAATCTTCTTAATACCTCTTCAATCTTTTACCTGTTGATCACCACTTTCCTTTATCTATGTCTATGTGTCTATCTCGAATTTTAATTTTCTTTTTTTTTTCTTTTTTTGAAAAAACAAAACATAGTTCTTGCATTAACAATGGATGATCCGGAGAGTAATGGAAATGGGTATTCTATAATAAAAATCGATCATCCGGAAAGTAGTGAATCACAGATCCCTGTTACACAAGTCGGTTTTCCGGAAAGTAGTGAATCACAGATCCCTGTTACACAAGTCGGTTTTCCGGAAAGTAGTGAATCACAGATCCCTGTTACACAAGTCGGTTTTCCGGAGAGTAGTTTTTTTCAGAATTCTGCAATAGAAATTTATGATCCGGATAGTAGTGGATTACAGAATTATGGAATAAAAATCCATTATCCGGAGAGTAGTGAATTACAGAATCCTGTAATATCAATGGATGATCCGGAGAGTAGTGAATTACAGAATCCTGTAATACCAGTGGATGATCCGGAGAGTGGTGAATTACAGATCCCTGTAATAACAATCGATGCTGAAGAGAGTAGTGAAGAAACAAGACCACTGGTTATCGTCACAGACTCTGATGATGACGATGGTAATACATCGGATCAATCTATTTATCCGAATTCGGATTGTGCTTATGACAGTGATTATCGGTATAGTGATGCTCCCATCACAATGATTTCTGATGATTCCCAAGATTCGACAACAGAACAACAAGAACAACAATCAGAACAACAACAAGAACAACGACAAGAACAACAACCATCATCATTACGAAATTCTCGGTTTGTTTTATTATACTCATCCGATGAAGATGCTGATGCTATTGCGGAAGTTAGGATGGTTAAACGACGTCCACTTCGAGGTTGGCCGATATCTTTGTTTTTTTTTGTTTTTTTTTTAAATATTTTTTCTATTTGCTTTCTTTTTTTTTTTTGAACTTTGAACTTTTAAATCTTGAAACCTTTTCGTCTGGGTTGTTTCATCACACATTCCTCTAATCATCATCATTGTACTTTTTATTTTCATTCTGCAGCTCGATCCACCTATCGTCAAGTTGTCAAAGAATATACCAGTGGATCTTCTTCCACTGATTCCAATCGTTCACCATCCACCGATATATCATCGTCTGATGATGATGATGGTACGATCACAGAAGGATGTTCGACAAATAAAAAACGTGGCCATAAACGCCGGATGGATGATGATGATGATGATGATCGGTTGGAGAAAAGATTCCGGCGCATTAGTATTGCACACGATCATAGCCATCAACAATAATGAACATCAACAACAACAACAACAACAACAAACATCATCCAAATTAATCTAATATTGTTGGGATCAATATTGCTGTTTTTTCACCGGATTGTGCATTAGGCATTGTGCAAAAAAAAAACCTTGACAGCCTTCGAATTTTGATCTGAAAAATTTGCAATCCAATCCAGTTATTATTTCATACATGTTGGCACGAATTATTTTGATTTTGGGACCGATTTATAACGATCGATTTGTTTTTTGTTTAATATGACCATATTTAATCAAGCCGTTTAGCAAGCTGGTAAGTTTAATCGTTTTGAACAAAACTTGATTTTTAATTTTCAATTTTGTTTTTAAGTTTTTAATTTTTGAACAGGCTTTTGTTTTCAAAACACTACATTGGCCACCACCACCAACAGGAGTTTCCGTAGAGAATCGTTAATCGCAATATACAGTTACAAACATATAGTACATCACTCGACACACACAAACACATCACTCGACACACACCCACACCTACCTACACCTACCTACACACACCTACACACACACACATTGTAAATAATGTAAACACTAAACAACCGTTATAATTGATCTTCCTTTTTTTACACACACGCATGCACACACACACACACACACCCCAAACATTTGAAGACAAATTTAGTAATATAGATAGAGATAGAAAAATTTTTACAAATTTTAAAAATTCCGAAACGCCCCAAATTCTGTTGGTTCTGGGTTAAGATTTCTGGGTGAATCTTTTTCTACCAAAAACCAATGTACCAAGCGCTGAAGCGGCCAATTTTGGGCTTGTTTTGAAAACCTTCAAAACAAGCCTAATCTAATCTAAATCCCGCCCGCAGTAGCAGAAACACTGCTCTAGTTTTTGCTTGTTGCTCACTCAAATGCATCGCTGTGTGCTATGATAGCCCGCCTTCGATGTGCTGATGCTCAAACATGAGGATGCATTAGGATGGTGAAATGTGATGTGGTGTACATCCCCTAAAAGCGCATAATTAGCTTGCTAGCTAACGAAGAAAACGCGATGAACCATGACGATCATCAAGCGCGGCTACGCAACGCTACGCATGGTGGTGGTCAGCATAGTGAGCGCTGCTGTCATGTCCAATGGACATGCAAATTTTCAGCGTATAGTTTAAGCGTGTGTGTGTGTGTGTGTAAGTTTTCTTCGAAGAAACTGGTCAGGAAAATTGTGTTTTGTGGCTTAAGCAAGCTTGCTGCGCTAGTTAGTCATCGCTGTGTACCTACCTACCTACCTACCTGCCCACTCTCTCCGCTTGCTTTGTTTGCTGCATGTGTAATGCATGTTGGCTGTTGCTCAAGTGTGCAAGCAAAAGTTTAAGTGAACCAAAATATATCAGGCAACAAACGGAAGAAGAGAAAATTTCCAGGCAAAACAGCTTTGAATCTGAAGCGAGCAAACTGTTGTTTTTGGGCAAAAACTGTTCGTTCGATACCCTTGATTCACGTATGGTAGTGGGTGTGTGGTATGGTGGTGTGACATGTTAGTGATGAATCCTCGGACTTGATTTCAATTCTGACCAACATTGTTGTCCAAAGTCCAACAAGTTGGCTGGCTGCATGATGATGATGAAGTGACGGCGAAGAAGAATACATGGGTTTTGCTTTGGATCGGGATGATTCATATTTGCTAAGCTATTCATTATTGCTAAACAGGCTAAACTAGCTTTTCGATTCGTTCGATTTAGGCAGATCATTTTGGAGCAGGTCTAATTGGCGGTGTGCGTGTGTGTGTGTGTGTGCGTACGCGCTAGCTCGTACCGCCCACGATTGTACAATCAATCGATCTTGATCTGGCTTATCATTTTTATCATCATATCAATTCTTGATTCAATCAATTTTTTAAAACAAACTATTCCCTTCTCTAGCCCCTCCTTCTCGGGCCAGAATGGACCGCCCATATTTTTTTAATATTTTTAATTATATTTTAGTTTTGTAGAAAATAATAGTTAAATAAGTCAAATATGAAATTTACTGATCGTTGCTTTTAAAACATTTCTGTGTTGCATATTGAATATTCCAATATTCGATATTCGATTTCAGGCCATTTCGATTGGCTCGGTTGAATCTAACATGGCCACACCAGGGTCAAAGGTCAAATGCTATTGTACGATGATTTTTGTTTGTCTCTCGCTGTTTTGATAAAGCGACCAACAAAGGCCAACATTTTGATGGCCATTTTAGCAAAACATTATCCGGTGCCAGCAAAAATGTTTTGGCAAAAGCCAAAATGTGTATTTTAATTAAATTTGCTGTGATTCGGGGCTTGTGGTTATTTTTATTGTTTCGTATATCGAAATTTAATCCCCAAAAAAGACATTTGTCGCGACAGTTAGCGAAACGTTGTGGTCGTCAGTCGCTGATGATAAACATTTTCTTTTTAAATGTTAAATGTTTTAATGTGCAGTGTGTGTGTGTGTGTGTGCATGTGTGCAAAACAATATGAAAGCTTAAAGCTGAAAGTTGTACCCCGTTGTGTCCTGCGGGTTTTTTTAGTGTTTTTTCGTGTTTTTTCGTGCTTAGTTTCTGGTTTCCACACACACACACACAGTTGGCCGCCGAACAATGGAAAAGGGGAGGTGAAAGTTAAAGGGAAAGTTTGGTTTTTCCCTAGAAAAAAAACGCGATATCAGGCAAATGGACAAACAAAAAAAAACGACCACGTATACGATTGTGTGTTCCAATGCAAAACAATGTTTTTGCAAGCAAGTTAATCCTTTCTAAAAGCAAAAATGCGATAAAAGCATATATAGAGAAAATGCGTTGCGATGGCTAGAGCTTGAAACCCATCCCCTTTTGACCACCGTGGGCCACCGAGGTCCAACAGTTGGCTCTTGTATCGGTGGTGGTAGATGTATAGAGAACAGAGGCCAGAGGCCAGAGTGCACAGGACATTAGTGCTGCTGCTATAAAAAAGCAGCAACTTTTTCCGTCGAAATTTCACTATCCGTTTGCGTATTGAACATTGCGAATGATTAGAAGAAGAAGAAGAAGAAGAGCTTGGAAAAGAATTTATTCAAAAATATTTTTTGTGAACATCAATCGATTGTGAAAGTTTTTAAATCATCTTCGTTTTTCGTTTTTCGTTTTTAGTTTTTCGTTTCGTTATGAATTTCAACAGAATGTTGGCTGCCGAAGACGCGTGGGTTGTTAGAGCATTGCTGGAATTGAAATATGGAAGAATAAATCAAATCTGGGACGAGAATATGCTATTCGATGAAATCGATGACAGAGACCAAGAAGAAGATGATGTCAGTGATGATGAGCCGCTTGATGAAAGCTTTGATTGGTCGAATTTCGTCAAACTTTTCAACATTCATGGCTCATATGGTTATAAAATATTGGAGTTTTACTTCAATGTCGACCATCCATTACCACGAAGAAGTAAGTCAATCAATCGAATCTATATGAATATATATTGATTATATTCATGGATGGAATTGGATTTTGATATCGATTCTGATTCAATCATTATTTTTATTTTATTTTATTTTATTTTTTTTTATTTTTATATATCTAACCTCATTAAAGGTGGGCCTCTTCAATGGAAAAAATATATACGGAAATTTATCAATGAACAAAAACAAGTGGGCGCTATAGAACAAGATGCCACGGTGTATGTGATGGTGACTTCCATAGACCAAAATTACACAGGAAACGCATTCTATGTAGCCGAACATCCAACAGGATCATATGAAGAGTTCCAATATTATGGAGCCAGAAAACACATTTCTCGTTTCATCAAAGCTGGAATGGTTCGTAAGGTGCGCAAGAATAAACGGGATTGGATATACGGGAGAGCAGCTGCTCGGCATCCTACTTATCAAGAATATTTGGCTAAAATGGACCAAAACACCATGCAATGAAACAGATTTTGTCTAAATTTTGATTTTGATTTTTTTCGTTTGAAACAAACAAACAAACTTTTTTTTCGCAATATTCTTAAGCAATATTTTTAAAGCAATCCAATATCACAATAAATATTCTTAAAATGAATATTAATAATTTCATATGTTACCTGAAAGTAATACGGGCCCATAGAAGGTCACACAGAATCTTCATATATTTGTACGAGGAAAAATAAAATTTAAAATGAACAAAAAGCGGCGCTTTACTGACCACGTTTCCACTTTTGTCCACTAGATGGCGTAGGCTTCGTTTCAATCCGACCAGCTGTTTGAATCGTCAAATTAGTTGCAATTTCCACCGGCAGATAGCAGCCTCTGTATGGATTATTCTTTTCAAAAAAGATAAGCACACATTAGCGCACGCGCTCTGCATAAAGCGCCAAATTCAATAGTAAAACATTATTGTTTTAGGCTTGATGATGATTTTCAATCTTTATTAGAATTATAATTGATGAATATAATGGATTCATGGGATTCAAAGAGATCCATTCTGGATGCCTTCAATCAACAAAAACATTGCCTCTACATAGTATTGTATTTTTTCATTATCACCTGGTTCTGCATTCACCAACAATTGATAGAATATTCTTAGCTGTCCAAGGCTTTTGTCTAAAAATTCCGCTTCCGGATAGTTTTCATGATCATTTTGGTTTTTGATCATTTTTTGTGTTTTTTCTATCATCTCACCGATGTATGTCAATACTGGAGTCAAATTTCCTCTATAGCGTACATCAATCGATAATCTATCGATTCTGGCCAATGAAGATCCGGAAAATGATTGAAACAATTGCCACAATTCGATGTAGGATTTACATCCAAATGGGAATGGCCGATCCAGTTGTGGATGGATTTTTTGTTTTAAATTTTTCAACCATTGAACCTTGATGTCCAAATAGCGAGAGAATAGGCTCACAGTGGTCAACAATAAATCTTGTGCTTTGGCCAATTGTTGATCAATATCGTTCAACAATGCTATCATATGATTGGCCGTACATTCCGTTGTATCTAATTTTTTTTTGTTATAAATTTGTATTAATTTCATTCTGAATGAATCGATCAATCAATCAATCGATCGATCCATCAATCAATCAATCAATTAAACTTACTGTAAATATATGCTTTGAATCGTACACAGGCAATATTGCCAGATTCTGGATTAGGTGGATCGTTCAAGTGATAGCTGATGATTATATCAACCAATTTGTTTGATCCAAAACGCTTGTCCCGATGGTTGTGGTTATGAGATGTGTATTGTGATCAATGTGATTAGGATTAGGATTAGGATTAGGATCCAACATTGTGTCTAGGTCTACATACCTTGAATGTTGTTTGATCAATTATTAAAGAATGCTTTTCGGTATAGTTTACACCCATCTGATAGTTGACCGGTGTTGTTACATAATGTGAATAATAATCATCCTGGTCGGTAATCGTTGCTGTTCTTGAACTTTTTGTAACATTGGTTTTAGCTTCGAAAAGGATTTCATAAATAAAATCAATTTCTGTATTGTTTCTATTGGCCAAATAGCATCGGTTCTTATCACAGCTATCCGAGCTTATATTGTAGACATATTTTTGATATCCGAAAACATTATCCAAGCCTGTTGTGGAAATCCGTGAATTGTTGTTGACGCCCGGATTCAATCATAATAATGATGATAATAATAATAATAATAACGGAATCAGATGGATGAAAACAACACTTACAATTTTGGAATTTGACTGATTCTGCTTGAACATCATGGTCAACAACCAACAAAGCCATTAAAACCGCCACCAAAGTGATTGGAAATTTGCATCTGATTTTCGCCATATTAATATCCAACGGAAATAATTGATTACAGGATTACGGGAACTAAGATCAACCAGGATTATCGACTAAAACTAAAACCGTACAAAACCAACTTAATGGATCAATAATGGTTGGCGTTCGACGATTGGCATGCATTTATATTAGGTGAAGAAGAAGAAGAAGATGAAGAAGCTGTAATCCAAATGTAGCTACTCCAAAATCCAAAAAAAAAATTCCAAGGCCACCACCACTGATGATCAGACCAAACGATAGATTAGGGCGCAACATTTTGGATTATTTGAAGTGTTTGATTTCTGTTTTGTTTTTGTCTGTTGTGAGAAATCACAGGTCCTGTCCTGGTCCTTATCGTTTGGCATTGGCAAATTAATTTATTTCAATTTATAATTAAATAATCAAATGAAAATGGAACGCTCCAAAACACAATACGCAATCAAATCGTCTACTAATCTGGCACATTTCAATTGTATTTTTTTTATTAAAAATTTGTTTTGCGTTTTTTGTATTGTTTTGTGTGTGTGTTTTCGTTCCGAAATCCGAAAATCCAACAAATCCGATTAGTGCCGAAAAATGCTCCAAAAGATGTCAAACGACTAACAATGGCCCAACAATTGAATTCAAATCCGTTATAAAAAAAGTAGCTAATTTTTTTGTTGGATTATTATTATTATTATTATTATTATTATTATTCAGACATACACAATCAGGCCATCATTAAGAATAATGATGGCCTGTAACAACCAGAACCACCAGAACCACCAACCAAAAGTAGATGTGCGTGTGTGTGTGTGTTTGTGCGCGTTTGGAAACTGTTTTTCCCCCCGGCCCATCATATGAATGGCATTAGGAGTCGAGATGGAGATGGTGATGAAGCCAAAGAAGTGGTCGTTATGCAAGAATAAATGGGACCAATATGCTATTTTTCCACAAAGCTTTCACACAATTGAGGATCCACGTCCCAAATACATGCGCTAAAAATAAGATTTAGTGAAACACATTATAATAATAATAATAATAATAATCATCATTAGTACCAATATATAATATATACACACACACAGTATGGTCTGGTTCAAGGACGGACTGGACGGCCATAAAAACTAATTGATACACAAATCCCAATACCATATACAAATCCCGTTATATCATTGATTATGCCCTGAAAAAAAAAGTCTTAGCATTGATGGCTGTGATTGGATGCTAAATTCAAATCCCAATCATCATTCACTGAGGGGCATGATGATTGGGATTCGTCTCCACGCTAGTAGTCCTTCCACTGTAGGTTCCAGTTTTCTCCAGTTGTTGTTGTTATATTGGAAACCATATTTCAACCATTTTTAGCTGGTTGGTTGGTTGGTTGGCTGGTTAGGTTGGCTTGCTGGCAGGCTGGCTGGTCGGTTAGGTTGGTTGGCTAGCTCGTTGGCTGGCTAGATAGCTGGTTAGGTTGCAGCGCGAACAAATCATCATCAAATCATAATGGTGATGGTGGTTTGATGGGGAAATGGTATCACGGTAACACACATGCACACAGAGAGACAGCACCGCATACACGGTATGGTTACGTAGCATGGTTACGGTTTCATTTTGCTGGATACCGTGACTATTCACACATCAGATCTTGAATACGATTGAATGGCGCAATTGGGGATGCGACCGTACGACCTGAATTATTATGCGATGAATTTTTTTTTGCATCATCGTTTTCTAGCGGACACTAGAGAATTCCATCCATGTTTCCCAACCAAGCAGTTAGGATGACCTGAAAAAAAAGTGAGCCCTACCAAACAGGAAGAACATTTATCGAGAAACAGTCGAGAAACTCGAATGCTTCACTTCACTTGACTTCACTCCCATTCGCTTCTCCGGTTTCCGAGAGGCGACCATACACCGAACGCGAGTGTATATACGGTGAAACTACGCGCTAACCAAACGCATATTAACCGTGCACCGCGCACACGCACACACACACCAAAAGAAAAAAAACGGGGATTTCCAATGGGAATCATTTTTTTTTTGGAGACCTTTTTTTGATTTATTTATTTTTAGAATTCCTAGAATCCTAGAATTCCTAGAATCCTAGAATCCTAGAATCCTAGAATCCTAGAATCCGAGTTCCATTCCATTCCATTCCATTCCATTCCATTTAGAATCATTGGATCATAATGATAATATTCCTGATGGTGAACAGAGAATTGGACATAGTTCATAGTGAATACACTGTAGCGTGAGCCCTGTGTGTGCCCTGTGCTAGCGTGAGCGGTGGCGTTGGTTACCATGCATCGAAGAAGATGAAGAAAGAAAGAAGAGCCTCGTTCCAACGCGCGATTCCTTTACATTGTGTGGTGCCTCGTGATATGTGCGCTGCTTCATTGCAGCCAAGCACATAGCACACACACACACATTCGCATTCGCATTCACATTCGCATTCACATTCGCATGCACACACACACACACAATAGAAGCTTCGGAGTTGGCGCGCAAGGCAGCTGTGGTCTTTCTTTCTTTCTTTCGCGCTGTATTATTTTTCGCTGGAATCGCCAACCATTTTTTTTTTGTTTGATGCAAGCGCGCACAACAAGCAAGCAATTGTGCACAGTGTGTTCGATTTTCTGCTGCTGCTGCTGCTGGACTCTCTAGTCGTATTCGTCGTATTCGTCGTTGCAGTGTCTTTCCGTTGTTTTGATCATAAATTATATCGAGAAGTAGATAGAAAAAGAAGAAAAAGTAAACCGAGAAAATCGAATTGTTCAAGCGAAAAAAAAAACAAAAACAAATTCCGTTGCTCATTTGTGATCGTAGACAAATTTGTTCTAGTCTGATCTGACCCAAATCTTACACAAGGTAAGCTGTGTGTGTGTGTGTGTGTTTTCGATGTATAAACATATGTTGAACGTTGATTCTAATCCATTGATGGTCATGGTAGTTGTTTCAATTTAGCTGCTGTTGATAATCGAAACCGAAAGTTGTAAAGTTTTCTTGATTTGATAATGGAACCAAGTGATAATCCAAACGACCCGGATGAACGAAAAGAACCATTCCCATTTTTGCAAGCGGCCGTAAAGAAAGCGGTTCGTATTGATTGATTGATTGAATCAAATGATGATGATGATGATGATTTGTTGTTGTTGTTGTTGTTGTTGTCCACTTGTTGATGATACTTATTAAAATGATTGATTTTTCGTTTTTTCCCCTTCCCTTATAGCGTTTGGAGAATCCTCCAAAACCACCGTTGTCGGAAGCTGAAGAACAATTATTGAGAGAACGGTCCGAGCAAAATTTTCAGTATTTCAAGGAGATGGCGATGCTTCAAAAGGAAGAAGAACGCAAAGCGAGAGAAATAAAAGCTGAAAAAGAGAAAAGAGCTAAAATTATACAATCAAGAACCAAAAAAGAAGACAAACCAAAACCTAAATTTGTTCCGACAATGTTTAAAAATGACGGATACAAACCTAAAGTGGTACCAACAACATCGAAACACGCTGGGCCAACAGCATTTGCTTTTCCTGGCCCAACAGCATTTGCTGGGCCAACAGCATTTGCTTTTCCTGGCCCAACAGCATTTGCTGGGCCAACAGCATTTGCTGGCCCAACAGCTTTTCCTGGCCCAACAGGTTATACCGGGCCAATAGGTTATACCGGGCCGGCAGGTTATACCGGGCCAACAGGTTATGCTGGGCAAACAACGCCCCAAAAACAAGGTGGACCAAGAGTCATGGCTGTGCCACAAGCACCAAGAAAAGATTTTGGTCAAAGAGCTTATGCTGTACCACACAAGCCAAAAAAACATGATTGGCAGCCACGAGCTTTAGCTGAACCATCTGCTTGCAAAAATGATAATGTGTCTCCAGCTATCGCTGGACCACCGAAACCGAAAAGAGATTATTGGCAACCACGAGCTTTGGCTGAAACATCATCATCGAAAATGGATGATGAGAAAAAAGTTGAAGATAAAGATGCTCAACCACCAAAAATGATGAAAGAATGATCTTGATGATGATTTCAATGTTCATGTCATATTTTGTGTTACCTTTTTTTTTTGCTCCTTTTTTCTAAAACACAGTTTTCCTTTGCAATTTTCAACCTGATATATCTCTCAATTAACAAGACATTCTCAATTAACACATTCTCAATTAACACATTCTCAAACAAACACACACTTTCTCTTAAACAACCACGCGCAATCACACCCACACGAAAAAACATGAACACAAACACACGAAAACACACCCACACACATACTGGTATACATATCAACAGAATGATGATGATTTTCTGTTATAAAACATATGTCCACACAATTCGAGTTTAATTTGAAAAATGTTTTTTTCGGAAATTTAAAACATGTTTTTTTTTCGTTTGTGTTTCGAATAATAATAAAGTTTTGACATTAATAAAACCAATCAAATCAAATCAAATTAAATCAAATCAATTCAATCAATCAAATCAAAGAATCAGATATAACGATGCGAGAAACATTCTGGGATTCTGTGTATGTGTGTGTATGAGTGTGATTAAATAGAATCCATGTTTTGTATGTGTGTGTGTAACAATCAGTATGTAGTATGTATGGATGGATGGATGGTAGGATCCGGAAATCATCCAAAAAATGAATTTCCCCTTGACAATAATCCACGATCAACTTTACGCAATTCTTCACATTCTTTTATATGCAACAATATATCCTTTTTGGTGATAATTCCATGCAACATTCTATTGGAATTAGAAAATTAGAAATTGGAAAAAAAAACAAAGAATTAATAATAATACGAAGAAGAAATCGTTCGATTGTTAAAATTCAATTGTTGTTTCAATCAATCAATTCAATCAAAATTTACTACTACTAACCCATTATGTGTGACCAAAACCTGTCGCAAACCGATTTTACGGAACATATCGATTATGGTCTCCATCGGTGTATGATCTGTAACGGTCATCGGTGCCAGATCGACGATACGTCGCAAAAACAATGGTGATGGCCGATCTGATCGATTCGGATCAAGAAATGAATTACGTTCTTGTCGTTTGAATAGTTCCTCTTCATCAGCGGTCAAATCACGGAAATACACCAATGAATCATCGGTGATGTTTTCGCTTTTTTTCGCTTGGCTCAATGCTAAATTCAATTCGTTTCGGGTGACAAAACCGACCAAATAACGATTAGTTTCGGACACTACCACCGGAAATCCTGTATGATTGTTGGATCGAAGAAATTTTTCAATATCTCCCACTGTCATCGAATCCTGTGACAATACGGCCAATGGTGGTTCACCTAGTTTCGGTCTCATAGCATCAGCAGCGGTTGTGGTGTATGGAAATTCTTCTTTATTATCCAAAAATGGATAACCATTCAGACTGATATGAGCATCGTAGACGCCTTGTTTACCGAGTGCATCACCAACCCATTTGGCAGTCATTATGGCGGCCATCAATGGAACAATGAAATTGACGTTGCCGGTCAGCTCGAACATTATGACCACCAATGATACGGTCATTCTGGTAACGCCGCCCAATACAGCTGCTGCACCGACAACCGCATACAATCCTGAATCGGATTTTCAATCCGAAAAAAAAATAAATCAATTAAACAATTGAAGATCAATGTGTGAAACACAATGTGTTCCACGTGTTGACTCAATTTACCCGGGCTCATACAGCTTTCGCCCAGATTCGAGCAAGCATCTTGAAAGAACCACCACTTGGGGTAATTATATGCAATCTGTTCCATGGTTATGCCAACGATTCGGCCAATAATGGCGCCCATGGCCAATGATGGTATGAATAGACCGGCCGGTACTTTGATGCCGAACGTGAATATTGTAATGACCAATTTGAACAATAATGCGGCGAACAATTGTGCAACACTGGTATAAACACCTGGGCCGGCTTGGGCAATCTGTGCATGTTGATTAACATTCGTGTAATTACGATAATAATCACACAATGGGGTAACATCGGCCACACCACAAGAGCTGAACAATAATTTAATCAAATCCGATGAATTCATTCGTGTATAGGGATTTGGATAGGCAACCACCGCTGTTATACAGGCAACGGCCATCACTTCCCATATTGGATATTGGCCTAGACGGCTATATTTACGAATCTGGCACCATCTTAGATTGGATTTGATGAATATGTTACCGATAACGCCGCCAATAACGCCCAACATTATGAATACGATTAGTTCGAAAAAAATCCACGGACGAGCATAATCAATGTAAAACATGACTAAATGTTCATTTCCTGTGTGCAAAACAAAAAAAAACGATCGTTAGATGTTGGTTTCAAACACAAAAAAATGGTTTTACTGAATGGATTGATTAATCTCAGGATGAATGCGGCCACCAGAGCACAGAAAAAGCTTCTCCATAATGTTTTCAATGGGAAATAATAGGATACTTCCTCCAATGAGAACAATACACCGCCTATTGGTGCACCGAACGCCACCGAAACACCAGCGGCGGATGCTGCCGATAGTATTTCACGTTTTTTGGCTTCATTTTTCCCATATTTATCGAAAAATCTCGACACAATATTACCAATACAACAGCTACAATGTACCAATGGGCCTTCTTTGCCCAATGAAAGTCCGGCGGCCACCGTCAACATCATGCCCACCGATTTGATGATCAACGTCCAGCTACCCAAATATCCACGAATTATGAAACCGGATAGTATTGTTTTGATTTCCGGTATACCGGAACCACAAGCATACGGTGCAAATGTATGGACAAAGCTGACGGCCAAAAATGAGAAGAATAGTGCCCAAAAAACGTAGAAAAAATATGAAACAATATAACTGAATATGGCATGATTTTGTGGATCGATTCCCAACAATTCAGGCCATGTTTTCCATTTATCACAATGGTTACTCCAGATGCTATCTATTGTTGGTAGGAAACGAAAAACGAAAAATGAAAATAGTGGTGATCATCATCATCAAAAATCTCAATCCGCATACCCTCAAATTCGGAACTATCATCGGCCCAACAGCATTGTTCACGGTTTAGATAGAAAACCGCCGGACATATACCATCTTTGAGATCTTTCATCCATCCGGCACCGATATCGATCATACCGGCAAATAGGCCAGATATGATACCGACCATTAGAACACAAAGCCAACCAGACCAAGCATCATGAGTGGATTTGATCAATGAACAATAGGATTTATCTTTAGTACGTGTTATATAACGATGTCTATTACGATCACGAGCAATATCACGTTGCCAATCGATTGTTTGAAAATCTTCATAATGTGATGCAATATCATCAATGTCTGGAAAACAACGAAAAAACAAGAACGGATTAGTTCATCAAATTATGACTAGTTCGGCGACTACAATCATGATCAAACGATCAAACAAAACAATACAAAATAACAAAACAAAGCGACCAGCAACCAAAAACCACGACACAAATTCCAGCCATTCTAATCAAAATACATCGAAACGAAACCAAAACAAAAATCAAACGTAGGGGGTGGTATAATATTGATCATGGGACACACCTGCCACTGCTGCTGTTGTTGTCGTTGATGATGATGCAAATGATGCAAATGGTGGTGATGATAATGTTTCATACGTTATGGTCGAAGTGGATGAATCTTGATATTGTTTGAATACACGATTACCACGTCTATGTGTTGAATATGGTTGTTGATTGGTGGTTTTTGTTCGTCGATGATTATTATGATGATGATGATGATGATGATGATGATGGGGATGGCCATGTTGTTGTTCGGGTTCTTCATTCATCATCATCAATGTTCGGGCAGCAGCAGCATTGGTGGTAGTATGTTTCGTTGATTTTGGTGGCAAACCATGTCCAGAATCCAAATGATTATCATCAAAATTATTATTACTAGTACTACTAGTATGATTGATAAATTTGATTTTAGGCACTTCAAGATGATTAGATTGTATTAGAAAACATTCTTGTTCATTGCTGAAGATTAAATCTTCTTCATCATCTTCTTCTTCTTCTTCTTCTTCGATTTCATCATCTTCATCAACATCATAATTATAATAACCATCGACATCATCTTGTTCAGCTTCAGCTTCTTCATCATCATCATCGTCATCGGTTCGAAGATATTGATCCAAAGAGGTATTCAATTGATGATCCAAATCCTCATCTTGATCATCATCACCATCATCATAATCGTTGGTGGCAGTAGCGACGACGGCGGCAGCTGCATCACAATATTCATCTTCTTCATTATCACTTGATACCATGAACAATGGTGCTGGTGGTGAGACAATGGATGATAATGTTGATTCATTTGGCACTATTGATGATGATGATGATTGGTTGGCGGCGATCGATGGTTGTGGCAATGATGATGATGATGATGATGGTGGCGGCTGTTGTAATTGTTGTAATTGTTGTCGTTGTTGTTGTTCATGGTAACCATCATCACCAAGTTCAACCAGACAATCATACGAATCGATTATATTTTTATGATTCATTTTCGGAAGCTTGTTGAACGTCGTCGTCGTCGTCGTTAATTAATTAATGTTAATTATGTAATTCAATACCAACATTCACCAACGTTGAAGTTTGAATTGAACGAAACAAATGAAATGAAATGAGAGAGAAATCAACTTCAAGATAAAAGTCAAGACAAAACTTGATGTCATCAATTCAATGATGATGATAATAATAATAGTAACAACAACAGCAGCAGTAGCGGCAGCAGCAGCAGGATAGCAACGTTGCTAAACCAATTTAGCTGTTAATTTTGTCGTCGGATAATGGCATTGAGAGATTGATTTGATTTGATTGATTGATTGAAAGCAGACAAACAAAAAAAACAGAGATATCAAGCTCAAGTCTAACACACACACACACACACAACAAAAACAGGTAGTAACGAATCGGGAAAGTAGGTGGGTGTGTGTGTGTCAAAATTTTTCAAACAGAACAATAAAAAAAAGATCCTAGTTTTGGAATATTGGAACTAGAAAAAAAAACGAAAACGAAAACGAAAAGAATGGAAAGCACGACAACAATAAAAAAAATTCTTAATTGTTTTAGATACCTTTGTTTGAATCGTTAGCAATACGATTGAAAATGGTCGATGATGATGATGCTGCTGCTGGTGATGCTATATTGAATTGTACATATCTACTAGTGGCATTGGACGATGATGTTTCAGATGGATAGGAAATAATGCTGGAACCAAGTGTTGCAGCCGAATCACCAGAACGATTTTGGTTACCACCGAAGACCGGTGCTGAAACACCACCACGACCACCGGCACCACCACGGCCCTTGTTGTTGGTGTTCGATTCGAATGTGGTTTCAGTAGTAGTGTTGTTTAATTTATTCAAAATTGAATTAGTTTGATCAACAATATCAATGGTGGCCACCGATGATGAGCTTGTTGTTGATACTTGTTGTTGTTGCGGTTGTTGTTGTTGGTGTCGTTGATTATTACGGCTGGTCATTGTAGAATTATTTTCGAGATTTTCTTGGAATTTTTCGCCACCTTTCATGGACATTGTTTTTTTATGTTTGTTTGTTAGTTAGTTTGTTTGTTTGATTGTTCTGGGCGAGAGAATCTAATTGTTTTTTCGAGGAAGATGAAAATTTGAACAAGAAAATTAATCCAAAATATATAATGAAAATCAAATGTGAGCTTCAAATCTATCCTCTGGTAAGCCAGCCAACCAACCAACCAACCATAGCTGATTGGTGGAAAAACGCCTGTATTTTTGTTGTTGTTGTTTGTTTGATTGTTTGTTTGTTTGTTAATCACATTAAACATTATGTTTATAATCATCATCACCATTCAACGTAGCTGGTGTGTTTAATGTAATGATGATGATGGTAATGATCGTCGCCCAATAAAATAAAGCTAACCGGACACGATCGAGGTTCATATATCGAAGTGGTTATATATCGAAGGCTTACCTTTTTGTTGAAAATTCTGCGTCCAAATTCGGATCGAATCTCGATCAAATCACCATTGTTTGTTGTTGAAAATGAAGATGATACCAGAATATATATGATTTTGATATGGATTTCGTATTTGGATTTTCACTCACTCACACAGATTATAAACACCCACATATACAGGCTCAACTACACCACAAACTTATGGCCAATCGTTAAACGATGATACGGATGGATGATTGTAACCAGAATTGACACGTAATATTATTAGGATTTGTAGAGTATGAGGATTATTAGTATTAAATCAATATCAATCCTCTTTGGTTTGTGTGCTCCCAAAAACGAAATGCGGACACACAAACAAGAAGAAACAAGATCGAAGCTCGAAGATCTGTTAATGGCCACCATCACCAACATAACAAGATCAGATCACCATTATTATTCTTTCTTGCTTGCTTGCTTGATTTCTTGATGTGCGTTGGAGATTTTAGTATGCAATTTTAGAAGCTATGTTTTTTTTGTTGTTTCGGCTGGATTTTTTTTTTTTTTTTTTGGTATTATTTCCAGCCGCTCACACAAGCATGCATATATATAGCAATCACAAAAACGTTTAGCTTCGACAGCAACAACAAATATTCAGCTTGAGTGTTGATGACAGATTTTTCGATGGTATGTGCGTACCACGAAGTTAGTATGAAGACCAGTCTGGCAAGTTTCCGTTTGACTACTACCACAATTAACATTGGTGGTTAGCACTGCATGTTGGTGGTGGCGACGGCAATGGATGGCAGTAAACAAAGATCGCTGATAATAATGAAGAAATAAGATGATTGAAATTGTTTGAAGAAGATGGAAAAAAAACGTTCCGAAAACGTCAAAGAAACCTAAGCATAAAATTGGAATCAATTTTATGGACAACAACAACAAAATAATAATGACAATCAGCCAAATGTTTGTCACGTTCAAGCCAACTTGACAATTGCCTGCTTGTCTGCCTGCATGCTTTCATATAAAAATGGCGATCACATGTGTTTCACGCGATCATCATTACAATTGTCAATTTTGTCAGATTGTTTGCCGCCAAAACTTAATTTTGTGATCATCCATCAATCGCCAACAAACCGAATAGTTCGCCAAATCATTTCAAATGGATTCGATTAACCGACCACCGCTGCCATCAATTCCACCACCATCATCATCATCATCGTCAATTGGAAAAAGCGTCAATTTGAGCTATGCCAGCGATTATATGGAGCAAATCTTGCAACGATTAGAAAGCGGAGCAATATTGACAAAGTTTTCTAAAAATGGGACCAAAATCGACCGAAAATATTTCATGATACGTTTGGATACAAGACAATTGATTTGGTTCAGTTTGCAGAAAGATGGACGATGTCCAACCGAAACGCTATGCGGTTTCATCGATTTTGTTGTGATCAAAGAGATACGCCACGGACATCCAGAAACATTCCACAATATGAATGATAACAATCGAAGATTTTTGCCAAATAACGCCAATATTGCCGGTAACAACAATGTTCCAAAATGGGCGAAATGGAACCAAAATCAATGTTTTGTGATCTACTATGGTTCAACATTTAATCTTAGCACATTGATTATCGCCGGTAAGTAATGATGAACAATGAACCAATTTGACCGGTGAATTTTACGTTCGTTCGTTCGTTCGTTTATGTCCATTTGTTTTGAATCAGCTTCTTCACCAAACGAATGCGACCAGTGGATCAGAGGATTGAAATTTGTGGTCGAGGATTCCAAGAAAGCGCCATATGAAATATTGATGGATTTTTGGCTTCGTAAAGAAATCCGTTCTCATAATGTTCTTCCAAGTGATAAGTATTGTATCCATGTTGTTTGTTGTAATCGTTTGTTGTTGACCACCGTTTTTTTGTTTTGTTTTGTTCGAACAGTATTCAAATCAAAGATCTCAAAGCATTTTTTTATCGTAATAGTTATAAATTTACCGGACAACAAATTAAAGAATTCTTATTCGAATGTAAAATTGATTATTGTGGAACGATATGTTGGCGAAAGTTCCGTGCAGCATTTCATCAACGTTTGTTGTTTGATGAAAAAATCATAACAGAAATATTTCCAGACTGTTTTCCCAGACCAGCCAATGATCGAAATGATATTTATAATTTGGAGATTTCATTCAACGATTTGTATTATTTTTTATGCAACCAACAACAATATAAGATTGATGGCGAAACTGATCCAAAAATGATTGTATACAAATCATTGGAACCATTATTCAACAATGATCAAAAGCAACAATTCCTTATGCATCCATGTATAACGGCCGTAGAGTTTGTTAGCTTTTTATTCTGTCAATCCAACGATTTATGGGATCCCGCTAATCGTTCGATCCGACAGGATATGGACCAACCTTTGACTCATTATTGGATATCATCATCTCATAATACATATTTGACTGGTGATCAACTTTGTTCCCAAAGTTCGGTTGATTGTTATGTTCGAGCATTGTCGATGGGTTGTCGTTGTATTGAAAGTAAGTGGTTCGTTTTTTTTCCTGCCAAACTGACCATGATCTGTTTTTTGTTCTGTTCATTAGTCGATTGTTGGGATGGTTCCGATGGTAAACCGGTGATTTATCATGGCCATACATTAACATCTAAAATTCGTTTCATTGATGTGATCAAAACAATCAACGAGCATGCATTCAATCATACCGATTTTCCATTGATATTGTCCATCGAAAATCATTGCTCTCTTTCACAACAACGGTATATGGCTCAAGTGTTCAAGGAGATTTTTGGCGATCAACTATTGACCAAACCGTTGGATAATGATGGCCAGAAAATGCCATCGCCAAATCGTTTGAAACGTAAAATCATATTGAAACATCGAAAATTACCGGACGCCACACCGCCCAAATCATCAACGCCATTAGCATCAACGCCATTAGCATCAGTAAAACATGTATCGGTGTATCCAGATTTTTCATTGTCTTCTATTGAAATTGATGATAATATGAAAAAATTAATTAAGACGACTATCGGCGAAGCGGAAAACGATCCAATGGTTGATTTGGATCTTATGGATTCAATCAAAAACGGTGTGCTTTATGTGAAATCTTGTTTGGGACCAAGCACCACCAACAACCACAACGAAACGACCGGATGGCGGCCATATTTTTTCATGCTGACCAAATCGAATGTTTTGCACTATTTTCTTCAAAAGAAACTACTCAATCCTCAATTATCGAATGGAAATGGTGAACAGAGCGAGCGTAATTATAATGATAATAATTCTTTCGATGATGATGAAGATCAACCATTGTTATCGCCCAATCACGGCGTACTTGACCAAATTGATTCGAACCCGAATACCCAGAACAGAAAATTGGAGACAAGACCAAAGACGATTTTATTGAAATATGCGAATACTAAAGAAGAAGAATTGCATTATGACGAGCCGTGGTACCATGGATTTTTGTCTGGTGGCCGTGAAGCAGCCGAAGCATTGATCAAAGAATATCCGAACAAAATTGATGGCTCTTTTCTCATAAGAGATTCTAATACATTCCTTGGTGATTTTGTCATTACTTTTTGGTATAATGGAAAGGTGCATCATGGTCGTATACGGCAGCTACGTGTTCCAGGAGGAAAAATCAAATATTATCTTTGCAAAGGTATCGAATTCGATACACTATATTATTTGGTATATCAATATCAAATAAATCCAATTAGAGCACGGGATATGACCGTGTATCTGAAGGATCCGGTACCGCCAAAAGCCGATTATGAAAATATTGAATGGTTCAATCCGTGTGTGAGCAAAACACGTAGCGAAGAATTGCTTAGCCGGGTTTGGTTTGACGGAGCGTTTTTGGTTCGCAATAGTGAACAAGACAAAAACTCATATTCGATTTCGTTTCGTTCCGGTGGAAAAATCAAACATTTTCGTATCCAACGCCAAGGACGATTATATGTTGTACCTGGTGCTAGATTCGAAAAATTGGCCGATGTCATTTTCTATTATCATGAAAAGCCAATATACCAGAACACCGTGCTTAAGAAAGGAATCAATGAGAAGATTGTAGAGAAAATTGGTCGAGAACAATGCAATGTAGATTCATGCTATTTGGATACGTTTGCAGGAAACATCACCAATGCAAGAAAGAATCACGTTTATAATAATGATGGTGGTGATGATCAATATAATGACCAACAACTAATCACGGTTAAAGCATTGTATGATTATCGTGCACAACGTTTTGATGAGCTTTCATTTTGTAAGCATGCCATTATCACCAATGTTCGCAAACATGCAAGCGGATGGTGGCGTGGTGATTATGGTGGAAAGAAACAACATTGGTTTCCGGCCAATTTTACTCAAGTAATTTCACAACGTGATTTAGATGATTCAATCAATCCCACTGCCGCCGCCGTCGCCTCCGCTTTATTCAGTGAAAAAGGATCGTTGAAGATGGCCAATGCCAACATTACGATGATGCCCGGCTTAAATGGCCCTAACAATAATCAACAAACAAAAGAACCGATATCTTATGCTATTAGAATAGATCTCCCAAATGAATCCACTTCGATCGGGCCACAATCATTTATGATCGGGTGTAATAATTTAAAAGAAATGCAAGATTGGTCGTTGAAATTACGAATTGCAGCCATGCCGAAAAACCAACGCCAACCGGTTGTAGATGAGGTAGAAAAGAATTTCCGTATTGCTCATGAACTTTCGGATCTAGTGGTATATTGTCGAGCGGTTCCGTTCATGGCCGGACAATTCGGAAACTATACCGAAATGAGCTCGTTTCCAGAAAACAAAATCGAGAAATGGTTGCAGCCAGAATTATGTCAAGTATTATCACAATATAATGAACGACAATTTACCCGGGTGTATCCGAAAGGTTCAAGAATCGATTCATCAAACTATGATCCAATCAAAATATGGAACTGTTCAATACAAATGGCTGCGTTGAATTATCAAACACCGGATCGAGCAATGCAATTGAACCAGGCGAAATTTTTATTAACCAATGGTGGATGTGGTTACGTATTACGACCAGGATTCATGCTGGATCCAGCCTTCAATCCATATGATCTTGATTGTTCGATTATTGCCAAGCATAAACCATGGTCTTTGGAAATACAGATCATTTCTGCTCGACATTTGACCAAGACCAGAAGCCGTGGTGGTATAATCAGTCCGTTTGTTGAGATCGAAATTGTTGGTTGTGAATATGATTCGACAAAATTCCGAACATCGACCATAAGTATGAACAGGAAGAGCTTTGTAGAATGTAGAATTTAGTTTTAAAAAAAAAATAATAATCCATTTTCCCATTTTTTCCATGCAGCTGACAATGGTTTGAATCCATATTGGAATCAAACATTTTGGTTCCATATCCGTTGTCCAGAGTTAGCGTTCATACGCTTTGTGGTGTATGATGAAGATGTGTTCGGTGAACCGAACGCAATCGGCCAGGCAACATACCCATTCCACACGATCCGTGAAGGTTTTCGTTGTGTTCGCTTAAAAAACGATTATTCGGAACCATCGGAAATGGCCGCACTTTTGGTTAGGGCCAAAATCGAACCATTATGTGTAAGCGAAACCGTTTGGTTTTTCCTTGAAAAAGTACAATTAATTGTTAATTTTCTTGTTAATTTCACCACCAGAAATATCCTCCAAACGTATACGAAGGGTGATGGAACCACCGAAGATTTCAAAATTGCCATCGATCAAATCCATAAATTTTTACCATGTTTAACAATTGTTAAGATCTGACCAAGATTTAATCTGTGTCTTCTACAAATCTTCAATTGTATGATTAAATCATGTATTAAAATAAATTATCCTGTTTTCCATTGAATTTGAGATTCCTCCGGTTTTAATTTTAGATCATCATTTGTCCATTAAATCTAGGTTACAACGTAATCCAACATCCAAAAGATGATCATTTTGGGTGAACCATTATCTTTTCTTCGAATCGAATCTCGCGGTATTTCAATTCGATTTTTTTTTGTTTGCTGATCAACGCCATCTACCAGCAAACTTTCAAACAACTTCAATCGCTTCGAATCGGTCACCATCGCAGACAAAAGAGAGAGGCATGCGCATGCGGTTCAACTGTTGTGTGACGTGTGTTTGCGAGAATGTTCGTTTTGTGATTGCGCAATACGAAACGAATTTCTGGCCACCAATGATTTTCACAAGAGAAATAAGTGAGCAACGAGTGTGGTGTCCAGAAATTGTTAACATGTATTTTAACATTGAGAGCGCGATCTGCAGATGCCATGGCATG